>JAGDQP010015994.1:9091-41456 GCA_022664845.1 Lepisma saccharinum | reverse complement strand
TTTTTATGGAACGTGTCTGTTATACAATTACGTAAAATAACAACATTAAGCATTTGAATATTGATGAAAATGTTCATGTGTGATTTTAATCAATACTTGCTTTACACACTAGCAGCGACCGCCTGCTGATTCAGGATCTTACAATATTCAACTTTATTTTTTTTTTATGAAAATGTTCATACGTCAAACTACTTCAACGCGGATAAATTGCACTATAACGCCAATACATGTTCATAGACATAAACGTTGCTACATAAGTCATGCCAAAACAAAATTCACATAACAATGATTTACTGGAGTCAGTATATATCAACAAATAATGTAACCTAACTTTCCAGATACGTAGCAGTTATATGGAATTGGATTTTGCAGTTTATTTCTCCCTACTTTTTTTTTATGGCCATGTACTACTACTACTATTACGTTAAGTGCGATCGCGACCTGCAACCTGATGATAACTATTAGCAGTAATGATCTAAGAATATAATTACAATATTCATATAATACAGCATTGAGTAATAATTGCCCAAAAAGTTTCCCTAAACTAACTATTCCAACTGGAAAATTAATAAAAATAGTCTATATTGAATTTATTAGTATTGTGATTCTTAGTCACTCCCGATAACGGAAACACGAATAAATTACAAGGATTCCATAAAAATGAGGCAAACAATGTCTCTCCGTATGAAGAACGACTTATTCCGTCTTCGATATTTTAGAATAAAACTGGGTCATGGAACAAGGATTCGATAACACTGGATCCTACTTCTGCTTTCATTCCACTTTATAGATATGTTTTACGGCAAACTTAGATTCTCTCCTGTGGTAATATGTACTTGTACTTCCAGGTTTTTTTTTTGTAGATTAGTGTACACCAAGTCTTCTGGGCCCACCAAAATTTAATAAAGTAAGACACCTTACCTTAACTGGAACTAATATTCAGGTGCACGATTAATAGATCTACAATCTCGGATACGTGATAAAATTCAACCACTCACGATGGAAATGCGCACTTTGTTCTTCACGAAAAACTTAAATCGAACGCGAACTTCCATTCAGTAATGCGATACCGACAGCAGTACAATTACGTCTTAACAGTTCTTATTCTTCCTCTCGTCTGAATGCAAAAAAAAATAGCATCGAAGCGTTCAACAACTACTCTATTTTTTTCTTCTTTGTTGACGCAGCGAAGACAAATAACGAGTCCATTGTTGTCCGCTCGCTGTTAACACAATTATTATTATTAGTAGTAGTACAACTGAACGAAGAAAAAGTCAATATTATTTTCATGTTCAAACGTGTATTTATATAAAATAATCTAAATGCACTGTCCTTTTTTTTTTTTTTTTAAGTTTAAGAACACTATTTTATAATAATTAAGATCAGGGCACTGCTATTCACTCATTATTTCTTTCTATATATTTATTACTTTTTTTCACACTGTTACAGAAGCAGAAGAAGAACTTAAAGCTGAAGAGTATTCTATACAGAAATGTCTGCGCATCAAATCGAAACAGGGCAACACAACGTACATGATCAGGGTTCTTACAAACAGCCAGGAAACAATAGATGATCTCCTCACCAACGGCGCATATATATACAGAAAGGGATACAGAGTAGAGCCGTCAAATTCAGCACCACCACTACCGGTATGATGCGAAAAATGCCAAAGCTACAATGATCATTCAACATCAAAATGCTCAAATGAAACAAAATGTGGATACTGCTCCGGACCTCACGCTACAAAATCTTGCACATATCTCCAACAGCAACCTAAGTGTAACACATGCAACGAAGCACATCCGACATTCAGTTATAAGTGTAAAGCACGACCGGCTGCACAGCCTAACAAACCTGAATTAATTGTACTACTCCGGACAACAGAACAAAAACCACAGCCAACTTCTGCAATCACATCCGTCTAGCAGCCAATCACTATAGAACTTCTACTAAAATTCATCCCCGTCACACTTCAAAATCTACACCCTTTTCAAAGACATCATGTTTTACAACAAATCCAATACGCTACAAGAACAACTTTAAATGTAAGCTTCAACGCCACTTATTCTGGTCCATACATCTACTGTCATACAACCGCATATGAAACAGAAGTCTAACTTCACAATAACTACCAAACACATAATAATCATGGCACTAGCATTTTTATTTCTAAACATACGATCCCTTCCGCAACATAAAGTTCTATTCGAACAACTACTTCTAGAAGAACACATCCATGCCTTCATGCTCAATGAGACTTCAAATCGAATATCCTCTGCAAAATTCCTTGCTTCAACCTACTTCGACATGACAGCAATATTCCAGCTCAAAGAGCAAATGGTGTCACAGCAATAGGCATCCCATTAAACATCGCACACCGTCAATATACCCCACCTCTCCAAAACATCCCTGAACACCTTACCACTACTCTACATTTTCAGCAAATTTACATCACTCTAGCCAGAATATACGTACGCCCCGGACACCCCATCCCACATAACTTCTTCGCATACATATCTAACACTTTCACTAACTATATAATTATGGCTGACGTCAATATTCACAGTAGGGCGGACAGAGAAAAAACAGCTTTCCGTGATTTCATCGAATACCAAACAACCGTCATTGTTAATAACATACCAAAGCCCACAGGACCAATTTCAAACACCACTCCAGACATAGTAATCACCTCAACACACCTACTAAACAAATGCACAATAGAAGTTTTAGAACTAATGGGATGTGACCATGCCCAATTAAGTTAACCCTTCAGAATCCACAACACCGCAACCAGTCTCAAAGTGCACCTCCTCGTCACCTTCTTAGATTTGACCAAGCTAACTGGACAGAATATCGAAACTTCATAGAGCAACAGAAGGAGAACTATATAACACTATAGACCACATTACTACCACCATAAAACAAGCATCAGACACCTACATACCTACCACAACAATACATCCTCACAGGTCCAACCTACCACCACAATATCTTACGTTAATCCAACGTTCCGACAATTCTACCGAGATTACCAAAGATCAGGCAACCCTGAATCACTAAGACTACAGCGGCAATTCCAGCGGATAGTCCACAACTATATTAAAGCTTTCAAACTACACCAATGGGTCAAAACATGTAACAAACTTGCCGACACTTCTCACCCCACGAAGTACTGAAACAAATTCAATCAACTAACAGGAAACACACAAAATCCGCGTATCCCTTACTCAATAACAATAAGGCATTGCATTCAGACAAAGAAAAAGCAGATGCATTCCCACATATATTCAAGATATATTCATACCATCTCCATCTATAAATCCTTTCCGAAGACATTATGCCGAAAGAATAAACTTTAACTCGCCGAACATACAACCAAACACAACACATACACTACCTGATCACCCACTCACTACACCAATCAACCCATATGAAATCATCCAGACGATCGCCCGCAAACGCACTACAGCTCCTGGAAACGACACCATAACCTACCGCTACCTGAAAGAAGCTCCCCCCATCCTCATTGACATCCTACCCTCTGTCTACACCTTCATACTCCGTACAGGATTCTTCCCCATTACATGGAAAACCTAAAAATCCCTCATGTTTCCGAAATCCCAGAAAGCACCCAATCTTGTATCCTCATATCGACCCACCCAACTTACCTCCACCCTCAGCAAAACTTTAGAAAAAATACTCGTCAACCGCCTTCACACTCACCTAGCAGAACTCAACATCCTACCTATATACAAAGCCGGATTTCGTCCACATTTCAGCATCAACGATCAATTAATTCGTCTCATAAACACCATCGCTAACCACTATAACACAAACAACCCTTCTTATCTAATTCTGTTAGATCTTGAAAAAGCTTTTGACAAAGTATGGCACCAAGCCCTAATCTCAAAACGTCGAGCATTTCAACTCCCTCTTACCTACATTTGATTTATCTTTCATTTCCTAAGCAATCGTATCACCTACATCTCCCTAAATTCCAGTATCTCTCATCCTATACTTCTTCCTTTCGGAATCTCTCAAGGCTCTGCACTCTCACCACTTCTCTACCTCCTCTTTGTTGCCGATCTACCTTCTCTCCAACCAAACATCAAGATTTTACAATTTCCAGATGACACAGCCTTCCTCGCTCTCGAAAGAACTATCCAAACCATCAAACAAACTCTCAATGAAGCCATCAACACGTTTATTTCATGGTGCGAAAAGTGGGGTCTCACAGTAAACTCAACTAAAACACAAGCCATCGTTTTCATACTACCACCCAAACACCGTTCTCGTGTTCATCGAAATCCCTCACGACTAGACATCAAAGTACACAATAACCCAATAAACCCTTCCAAAACAGTCGCCTATCTAGGCCTTGTTATAGATCATCATCTCACTTGGAAACCACACTTAAACAAGATCATAGCCAAAGCAAGAAACCGCCTCAACCTACTGAAAAGACTCACCGGAACCACATGGGGACTTAAAGCTCAAACTATACTAAACACCTACAAAGTATTCTTAAGACCCGTATTGACCTACGGACTAACTGCCTGGATTGCCGCAGACAAACATTTCTATAATAAACTACAAATTTTAGAAAGACACGCACTCCGTTTAACATACAGAATAAAACTACCCAGTCCAACACAGGAATTATATCATCGTATTAACTTCCCACATCTTCTTCTCTATCTTGAAAGTCTATGCACTAAATGCATACAAAATAGATACGAAAGTGAACATCCTCTTTTTCACGACATAATTCTTTTACACGAACAAAACAACACACATAATTATTTTACACGAACGAAACAACACACCGCCTACACACATAGACAGCCCACTTTCTTTACTCTTCACCCTTTACACTCACACATTGCCACCATACCACCCAGATATACATTTAATATCTGCATATAGTGCACCAGTCACCCCTCACTATATTGCACCATCATCAATTACACAGTAACCATCTTGAACGAAAGGGTTCGTCTGTCCTCATCACCGTCTAAAGTAAGCCCTAGACGAGAAGATTATCAATCATGTGTCTAATATGTGCCAAAGTGTTGTGGCGCCTATTGCACATCATATCCATCACATCTTACATCATCACCTTTGAATAAATAATAAAACCTTCCCCAATATTTATGATTATGAGGAAAACTCATAATAACCTATGACTAAAAAATGCAATAAATAAAATAAGGATTACCAAACCTCTTCGACCAACCAAAATCCTCACAATCTACCTTTCCGTCAGACTCTCTTCCCAGGTAAAGGGTACAGCCCTTTGGGGGGCTAGCCTATGCTAGCATTAAAAAAACGCATCGCCAGAGAAAATTTGATGCTGTTGAACCCTCTAAGAACAGTTACCTACTTTGGGAATTAGCGGCTAAGAAATTTAACTGTCCGTAGGCCAGCTGCAAAACGCTTTCGGCTTCTCAAATTCGAAACCCTGCATAAGAACTACGGCAGTTAGTCGGAGCGCCGACAGTGGCAAGGCCCAAGTCCCTGTAGCGGGGCACCCTAACTCCTTATCGGGGTACTAGAGAATGTTTTTTTATTATAAAGCATTGGTTTAAGTGTCTGTTAGGGAGTAAGTAGATGTTAGACGTATCGGAAAGAGAGACAGAGCTATTGGACCATCTCAGAACCGTGAGTTATTTGCTTTGAGTACATTGCTAATCAGGAGATTGCTGCTAAGTATTGAATTTGTATATAAGGAAAGGACATATTGCTGAGGGAAATTTCTGCATCATTGTGAGAATAAGTTACTACACATTCACTAAAGGAAGTCAGTAACTATACAATCAGTATGGGAAGTAAAGAAGTCAGTAACTACATATTCAGTGAAGGAAGTAAGAAAGTAAATACGCATATTTTCAGTAAGGAAGTTAGTAACAGTGTATGTATTCAGGAAGACGAAGAAATATAGTTAGTCAAGAAAGCAGATTGAACTTGCAAGGAATGGATAGTTAGTTTCAAGAGTTATTATTTTAAATACATTGAGTACAACAATAAGAAGCATGCGAGTTAACAGACTGTTTTAGCTAGAAGAACAAGATAGCGTGAGAAAGATCCATGGAACGTGCATATTAGGGAAGGACGTGCGATAAATGAAAAGTATTACGTATAAAAATCGTCCATTTTAGAAGATTAAGGTACAGTGGAAAACATTTATATTTACTCAATATTAGTTGTATTATAGGCAAGTGCAGTAATAGTTATTGTCCGTAAGATTGAACTACTTACAAGTGTCAAGGAAGTTGGTTAATCATTTTAAATACACACGTAGATTTCGCTTACTACGTAGAGAAGTGATATATTGTAGGAAAAGTAGTATTCGAAACTATTCTACACAGAACTAGATTTCGTAAGATAAACATAGGCATATATACAAAAGATACTTATCCGTGATATTTTCCAACAGAATAGACATTCAGTGTATAGTGCATTCCGTTGAGTGATATATTGATGAGAAAATTAAGGTACTGTTAGCTAGTAGGTACTATACGCACACAGGAGAAAAGGTCTCATACAGGAGAAACCTTTTATATCGATATTCAGTGAGAGGAATATTTAACCACAATCTTTCGTTTACCTCATATATAAATATATTTTGCCGTTTGAACATCAGATAATACAGTGAATAAGAAATCAGTTAAGAAGATACAAAACTGAATACAGAATCAGTGTTGTTAAAATTAATTAATTTTCAAACATTGGTGAAGTGTAAGAAGTATTTTGTATTTTAAAATCATCGTATTTATACTCTCACAAGGAGTCAAGAAAAAGAATATTTTCATTGAGAATACCTCACTAAACTACCCAATTATTCACGACTGTTGTAATTGTTTTCACAATTGGTATAGGAAGTAATGGGATTCAGTCGCTGTATCTTGTTGTTTTGCGACATTAAGATCAATATTCCAAAAACTCAATTTACCTTAATTAGCGCCCGACAGGATTCTAGATCGCACAACGCGTTACAATTTTGATGCCATTTGTTGTCCTGTACCTAAAATTATCAACAACTGCTCATCTATAAATTTATTAAACATCAAGACTGTTGATAACAAACTAATTGATATTGGTGGAGCAGTTCGTTTACTCACCTCTTACGAAATAGTGGTCACACCAGACGCCGACGTATTGGAAGCTTTACGACAGAAACATCCAGCTCATTCAGGTTCCTTTATTATTCCATATCCTTCCACTTCTCCATCCACAGTAAGAAGAGTGTCCGCCATTGAACTTTTGCATACTATTAAATACTTTCCTTCTAGTTCTGCAGGTGGGTTAGATAGTATTCGTCCATCGATTCTGAAAGGTCTTTTGCTTTGCCAGGAAGTTGAATGAAAGGACCAACTTATCAAATCTTTGTGTGACTTAACATATCTTGTCATTTCCAGTGAGTTACCCATTGAGGTTCCTTCAATTTTCTTTAGGGCAACTTTAATACCATTAAGGAAGAAGTGTGATGGAATTCGTCCTATAGCGATCGGCAATGTTTGGCGTCGTTTCTCGACAAAAATCATGCGTTTCAGAATCCGTGAACCCATTACTACCTTTCTTTACCCTCATCAACTAGGAGTGTGTGTTCCTAATGGTGCTAAGGCCGCTGTCCACGCTGCTAGCATATATTTTTCATCTCCTCATCCTAGTCCAAGGGCTTTCATGAAAATATATTTTCGCAATGATTTCAATAAATTAAATCGCGATGTTATGCTCAAGGCTGTTAAAAATGACTTTTCATCGATTTATCAGTATATATTTCAGTGCTATTCGCAACCCAGTGACCTCCTTTTGGGCGATGAAATTATCCTATGTCAACGTGGCGTCCAACAGGGAGATCCTCTTACAAGAAGACCTCACCACTTCGCCGTTGCGTTAGCAAAATGAAACAACTCCTGTCAAAAGTAGGGATGAATATAAGATATTAACAAGTTTTAGCTGCTAATGAGCACTAAAAATATGGTTAGCGCTCTTTTTGCAATTACTTTACAATCTTTTGTTAATTCCATAACAACTGGTTTGAACTTATAGTATTTGGAAGACGGTATTTTAGCGGACGATCCTGGCTTAGTCCTTTCAACGTTACTCATCATTCGAGACTTTGGATCAGAAATTGTCTTAATCTAAACATTTCGAAATGCGAGATGGGTTTTCTAGGGGCTCAGCTCTTTCAGATAGATGAACTTTATTCTAGATTCAATGATGTACCTTCTGAAATTCGACTTTAGACTTCTATTTCAGCATATCTACTTGCTGCCGCAGTCTTCTCCGACGCTTTACGCAGTCTACTAATTGAAAAGACTTGATTTTTTCTTGTCTCGCTTCTCTCTGCATATTCAGCTTTCCATCTTCTTCGTGTGTCATTTTCTGTCCCACGCTGAATATATTTTCTGCGTTTTTCTCCATCTTGTCAAGAAGAATCATTATTTTGGAGGTATAATTATGTTTTAAAAAGTAGTCTCGAATGGATCCTCAATTGTTCTCTCAGTGGTAATGTTTGGTTACAGGCTACTCTGCCCATTTGGTCAGGTGCGCTTGGCATTCGTCGGGCCATGGATTTGGCGATTCCGTCTTTCTTAGCGTCTTTCCATGAATCTCGTTGTATCGTTGAGTCTATCCTTAATTCAGGTTTTTGAATCGACTCAGACACCTGTGCTCAGAATTGTTAAGAAAAATAGTCTAAGTGGACTAAATTCTCCTCTTTGGATGCCAACAGCTCTAAGTCTTTTTGGGATGATCCCGTCGTCAGACGTACACAGTCCTTGCTACTACAATCAGCTACTGGTCTTGAAGATAAAGCCAGGCTACTAGCTGCTTCTTCACGAGTCCAGTGCTTGGCTGCAAACTTTACCTTCTCCTCTATCCATCTAATGAGAGCTTTAGTATTGCTATTGCTTTACATTTAGGAGCAGACGTCTGTGTACCTCACTGTTGTCCAGCCTGTGTAGCATTTGTGGATCAACAGGGCCATCACGGTCTCTCCTGTGTAAGGAGTGCGTGAGCTTTCTGGTTGTAGCCGTTCTGACGGTAAGAGATCTGATGGAATGGCACTAGTCCCATGGAAAATACTTTTATTATGGGATTTTACTTGTGCTGATGCTATCGCCCTATCAAATCTTACACATTTTCTTTGAAAGCGGATGGTGCAGCTACGCGTAGAGAGCTCGATAAAAACAGGAAATATACTAATCTACTTGTTAAGTTCATTTTTGTTGCAATAGCAATCAAGTGGTTCTTAGGGCACGGAGGGCCTTAATTTGATTAAAGAGGTTGGTCGGCGAATAAAAATTATTTCTGATGGTGCCCGAGCGACTAACTTCCTAATTCAGCAAATCAGTACTGTAGTTCCGCGAAGGAATGTATCATCTATCCTTGGTACGCTGCCTCCTGGGAAGTAAATAGATGAGATTTTCCTTCTTAATTTTCTTAAGTAGCATGAAAGCAGCGATACAAGGGGAAGGCATGGCAAGGCAAGCTGGAGGGACTTCAGTGGACATTTTGCTTTCAAAATTGTGATCAGATTCCAATGGAATGGCATGCAACTCTTGTGAAAGCCAACAATGGGGCTCCCGCGATGTCTCCAATTCCACTATCAACGTAACAGAATATTACAAGGGAATTATGTTTATAAGTTTTTAAATTTAAGTGTTTATAGATGTTTATACTTTGTAAATTTAAATTTGGATTGTTTGAATTTAGATTTTAAAAAGTTTATAAATTTTTAAATTTAAATGTGGATTGTCGTAAATAAAAATATGTAGATTTAATGTTTCAAAGAATTATAGTAGTATTTGGAAGGAGAAATAATAGTAGTAAAAGTAGTAAATGTAGTAAGCAATACCTTTACCAGATCTGCACCATGGATGCGCAGCTCCCTAAATGTTCCTATTACGATAATGGGGGCGCAGCCCGCCATGTGGAAGTGATATTGTTGATGTCTGAATGGCTATTGGCAACATATTTTATTCATCAACGGCGTCTACTTTTAATAGCTTGTTATAACATTTTCGTTCAATAAGTTGCATGGTGTATCTACAATAAAAAATAGCCCTAGGTGTTAATTCTAATGTTTAAATATGTACTTTATTTTCGTTGCGACGAGGTATATCAACACTATTCTCGCTCTAATTAATTCAATGGTTAATATAATCAATTATAGCTACCATTCATTATTAATATGGTGTGTTCTCAACTAGTAGCGTATCCAATCAAATCTAACTTGCACACGGTAGATACTATATTCATTCTCAAATAAAATGAGCTGTCATTAGTGGTTATGCAATCATTGCTTATAGTATATTCCTTTATAATATATACCACAATATAAACATTTAAAGTAGCACCTAAACCTGTCTTTCATAGCTTTTGGGGAACATCTCGATTATTGAAGTTAGATACTTATGTCTCACTGTTACTGCATTAAACTAGTATTTTAATGCACTATATACATGTTTTAACAACTTATTGATTCCCCATAATTGACATGACGTCAACTACAATCGATATAAACATTTTTAAGTAAGTAATGTTTCTACTTAATGTATGATAGTGTCTACTATGCGATTACTGATCATTGTTTCGAACGTTTAAATTTTAACTGGACTATTTCTGGTCTCTGTAGTCAATTTAGGATATATAGTATATGTATATAAAGCATTTATTTCGGATATACTAATTTTCTCTCATAAGGTTAGAGAATCTTTTAAAGTTTTAGCAAATGTATATGTTACTACCTTTAATTACTGTAATATACATAAATTAAAATCAGTAAAGGAATATAATGACTGTGCGTAGGAATAAATTTAAAGCAACAGTTAGTAACAATGGATTACATCTAAGTATCGTATAATCTCAAAACTATGGTTCACAATATTACTATAGTTTTAAAGATGCAGTAATTCTGTTGCCATGAGCAATATATTGTTGTATATTTTGTAGCTTAGATGATTCACAATTTAACTTAATGTTGTTGTTTTGATATTATTTATCTGAAACTTTTTAAGAAAATAAAGCAAGAACACAGAGATAACTAAAGATAGTGCAGGTATTTTCATATTTCAGCAATACAAGAAACACAAGGGAAACAAATCTTTCCAAATACAAGCCTTCCACTTCTATAATGCATCTTCCCTTCGCCTCATTTCCTCTGCGCAGCTTCTTCTTGTCTTTATTTTCCGTTTGTATGGTGTTTTCATTCCTTTCAAGCAACCATTTTTGTCTATCTTATTTTTCTCCTCCTCTCTTGTCTTTTCTCATATCTTCCTCCTCTTTCTCAGTGGGAATATTCCAACGGTGTATACATTAAAAGGAACCATTTACGTCGTTTAGGTAGCTTGGGTTCTCGTCTTCCCAGTTTTACGAGTGTTTTTATGGAGATAATTTATATAGGGTTGCATACTACTTCTATTTGGAGTGCTAGCAAGCAGTGTTGCCACAGACTAAACCATTTTCATCAAGCTGCTAATATCGATTGAGTTATATTAAATAAATATAGTTTCTAGAATTAATTACTCATATCTTCTGTTAACAAATATAATGTCGCTTCGTGAAACTATTTTGATTATCCAAAATCAATAAATAAGTTGCAATATTGCAATTTATTCTTTTAATTTTTAGAAGTTTTTGTACGTTAAATTTATTAATTATCACATACATATTGCTTGATATACGGGAAGTAATCTACAGGGACAAAAGTAATGTTACTCCGCATATAATGAACAGATTTACATGCACAAAATCGAAGAAAACTGCTACCCCCAAAACGGTATCAACAATATGAGAATATACACCATTAAATCCTAAAGAAAAAGTTCGGCTCTATTAACTTTGTTTCGCTTTACAGATGTACAAGTCCTTTGTTTTTATTACGAGAGGTACAAGTAGTGTAGTTAGAGCAGATTTAAATTTAAAATAACAGATCTAATCGGAGATATAACGTGATAAAGTCTTATCTGCGCGTTAGAATACTTCAAGTACTTTAATTAATGAAACTCCACACTACGATTGGTTTACTCGCTAAAGTTTCGAATTGTCAATGTGTGTACATCTGATCAAGTATATCATAAACCTTTTTACTTGTTTACATTATTGTTAATTTCTTTTTGGCTTCATTTTGTTTAGATTACATCTTACTGGTAGTAATTTCAAAAAGGTTGACTGGTATCGCAGATATTTCCTTACAAGTTTTTTTTTCACATCATATTCAATCCACTACAGGATGAGGCCTCTGCTGGAGTGAGAAGTTGGTTTACTACCCCTACGTTCACCAGAGGTGTTGGGAGAGGAGAACCGAAGCTCTCAACTATGGTCGCCACTATATTTTATTCACAGCAACTCCCCAGTCGCATCACGATGATGGGTGGGCCCCGTCCCGATCCTCTCGCTTTGAAAAGAAACCTTGACAGAGCCGGGAATTCAACCCGGGACCCCACGATCAGAAGTCAACGACAGTAGTTCGTGTGGTTCATTAATTTAACTAACTCATCATTTACTTTCTTATTTGATGCTAAATAAACTTGTAAAAAAACTTAGCATCAAATAAGGAAGTAAATTCTGATGACCTAGTTAAATGCATGAACAACGCGAATAAGGCAAACTGCTTTTCTAACTAATTAGAACTTCCATTGAATTACAGTATCCACGATGAAATGTTAAAGATGAAGAACAGACGAAATGAGTTCGACTCTCACTGAATTTTACAATCTTTCGTGTGATTGTTATTTTTATTTTATTTTGTAGTAACAAGAAATATCCCAAATTGCAGTATTTGAAAGGCGATTTGACGTAAAATATTGATGAAATTGCTGGCTATAACTATAATTAACTCATTTTCCGACATAACAAATTTACACTTATCGCAGACCTTTTATGCAATTCTGTAAAAGAAACAGAGATTGAAAAAGCTTTAAAAATTATGTGTTTATAAAGTCTATATTAATAACTTGTGTATAATCTCGGTCCTTGTCTTTGTTAAAATTTTTGCACATCAAAATAGTTTATTATAACAATACCAGGTGCGTAAATATGAAACCGTAATTTATGTACAGAAAAAACACAGTGATTGGATGACAATGCTAAAAACTATTTTATTCGAAGTATTGACCATCGCTAGCGATACACTTCTGCCATCGTTCAGGCAATTTGTGGATGCCAGACCAAAAAAAATTGTGCCTCTTGTGCTGCAAACCAGTCATCAAGCTATGTGAAGCGCTGGTTAGCAAGTGCATGTCCCATGGATGCAAATAAGTGAAAATCGGAAGGCGCCAAGTATGGTGAGTAAGCCGCATGCCGAAGGATTTCTCAGCCAAAAATCCCAATCGTTTCCTTGACTGGTTTTGCTGTGTGGGAGGGTGCATTATTGTGAAGCACAATCACTTTATGTTGCCTTCGGTCATATCCTGATCATTTTTCACGTAAAGCTTGATGCAAATCGACAATTTGTAGTAGGTAACATTAGGTATTAACGGTTTCACCAGGTTTCAGCAGTTCATAATAGATCACCACCCTTCTGATCCCACCAAGCACAAAGCATTGTCTTCCGTCCATAGTGATTTGGTCTTGCAGTCGATGTCGCCGGTTCTCCTGAAGTTACCCATGATCTTTTACGCTTAAAATTCTCGAAATAGATCTACTTTTCGTCACCAGTCACAATTCGATGGAGAAATGATTTCCTTTTGTACCTGGGGAGCAGAATTTAGCAAGTGGTTTTTCGGTTTTCCTGCTGTCGTTCAGTCAATGCATGTGGAACCCATTTTCCCACTTTCTGAATCTTTCCCATGGGTTTTAAACGTATGGAAACTGCTTCTCGTGTCACATTTAATTGATCCGCGAGTTGTTGTTTCGTTTTCGCGTCATCCTCATCCAACAAAGCTTGCAATTCGCTGTCTGCAAACTTTTCTGGTGGTCTTCCAGGTTCTTTGTTCCTCACGTCAAAATCGCCACTTTAAAATTTTTCAAACCACGCATAGCAATGTGACGTACCAAGAGCATGATCACCGTAAGCTTCGACAAGCATGCAATGCGATTCCGCAGCAGTTTTCTTCAAATGGTAACAAAAATCAATGCTGTCCGCACTTCGTAGTTTGTAGGTACAAATTGCGCCATGTCCTACGCTATTAAACACTCCACTATGACATGAAACTTGTCTGGTTGTGATTTGCCAATCGTTATCAGCAGTCAAAACAAGCAACCACAGTAACAGCTAACGCCGTCTATGCACAAATTCCGTTTTCATATTTACACACCTGGTATATGACGTATGTACCTCAGTTATTCTATACTGTATCTGAGGTTCCGATCCCATATGCTACTTAGGTATTCCTGCTAAGATTTTAAATAAGACGTGAATTTTGATTTTAGGTCTCTTATTTCCTCCGTTAAGTTTAACTTTCATAAAATTATACTTGTTTTCTCCCTCCCCGCCTCTCTCTTATCTCTCTATGTAATCATCTTTCTTATACTCCTGTTTTACTGACGTCTGTCGTTTTTAGTTTCTATTTGTGTGCGTTTAAATTTCTCTCTGCATAATCTTTTTTACGCTCTTTCAACCGATTTTTGTTATTCAATATATGAGAATTCGTGCACACTTACCAGGGAACTGTCCGAATGGGTTACTCCAGTTGCTGAATGAGATGCATCACATATGAAAGAGGATGTGAAAATATATACATATACAAAATTTTAGCGCCTGAGGGCAACATAGAGAAGTGTGAGAGCCGGAAGAAATATGGCCTATGCGTCGTGGGTAGGTAAATTTAAAACTGTAACAATATTTTGTCACGTAAAATTACTCATTCCGTGTCTAAATCTGCCAACGATGATCAAGGGTTACATAAAACTGCAGATGAAACAAAGGCTATAATCGTCAACGAAAACCTCACTTTAGGTCAAGTTTTAAACACAGATCAAAGTAGATGATAAAGAAATGCATTCAGGCAATACACTGGACAAGAAGGTGCAAGACCAGTGTATTCTAGCATAGGATTACGCATTCGTATATGATAATGCCTATTGCGTCAATGCATGGGAAACTTTTATCACCATTATTTCTTATTTCCGCAGAACATACAGATAAATTTCCGGCGAAGATATCTGACACTCCTTCAAATATCAAGGCAAGTGCTAGGAAAACAGCAAATATGTGAAATAATAATTTAAAGTTCTTTGTTCAAGAAGTGTTCTGGCCAAATGTGACCGAGAATAGCGTATTGCTGCTGGTTGATTCTGGTCTTGTAACAAGGATGATCAATTGATACATTCTAATGTTCCAGATAATGTTGAATTTCACAAACAACTGATACTTCCAAAATGCATTGGATTTATTCAACCTCTAGATGTTTTTTTTTCGTACTTACAAGCAGTACGTGAGGTTGAGTTTCAAGTCGCATTGCAAATTATTGAGTTTCAAGTCTGGCACCATGACAACTTCATCCATGTCCAAGCTTTTACTCATTTCCAGTTTAGTGCTCCCCGGTTCACTAATTCCATTAAACTTGCCTTCTACATGGCTGGAAATCTGGAAGAGCATCCGGGAAAAATCGAAACTGCAATGGACTTTTGTTTGATTATGACACATCAGCAGATTGTCAGGAGGCTCATTTTACTAATCCAAGTTTCTTCAGATGCGGATACTGTGCAAGTTTATTTTCCGTTCATCATGCTCTTATAGATACTCTACACATCAACTGTACTTCATAGATTGGTAAGTACCTTTATCAGTCTAATTGTAGTTTTAATGGCTTCTTATTATTGATGAGAAATGTTAGTCTTTTGCAGAAGACCGACGGTGTATATTTGTACTCCTAATCACCAAACGTACTTGTTTTCGGGTGGTACGGTTTACCTCTTAATATGACGATAACTATGTATCTTCCACACAGCAAAATTACCGGCAATTTTACTGTGAAAATAAATATTGTTTGTACTAGTCTTTTAGCGGTGCATCCTGTGACCACATTTAGCAGACTGTTTAGATAATTCTTTTTCACATGCTGACTATAATAGACACTCTTTCTTCAAGCATCCATGATGGCCACTTGGCTTCCACTTTAACAATGTACCAACACACAGATAGGTTCTAGTGACTTTTATTGCAATATACCCTCACGATTTTCTTTAATGATGTTAGTTATCAACTCGCAATAGAATTGCTACAATATTATTGATACCAATGAATTTCTGGTAAAATTTCAGTCCTAATTGATGTGACACATAACTCACTTTCTATTTAACATTTTGAATCCTAATTCAAGATATCCACTTTCAAGATGGTGGTTATGATGTTCACATTCCCCAACATACAGCAAATTGTGGCCCTTCCGATCCGAGTCCGTGCACCAGCGACGACGAATCTATCGCAGCACCATGGGTGGCGGGAAATTCCTTGTGGTCGATCGCTGATTCGGTGTTCTTACATGAAGAAATCCCTTGCTGCATGTTCACAGCGTGTGAAACACCGTCGTTGGATCCAGCTTTTCCTTCCTCCATGTTATCCTGTAAATTTATCTTTCTGAGTCCATGCTGTAAATGAAGTCTTTTAATTAAACACAAAACTGCACTGCTTAATGAGTTCTTGAAAAAAACAAAGGAAGAAGAATTTTATTTTGAATCTTATGAAAAAAGAAATAGATAACAATACACAGTGAAAGTGATAACACTATAATATCTACCTTTCTTGGGCCCACGCACACAGAAATAGTGCCTAAATTGTCTCGATAGAAAATGCTAGCGAATGATCATTCGACCTGCATTAACAAGTAACATCAATACTTTATCCTACACGTGAAAACAATTTATTATTTCTCAAAGTTTCCAGGAAAAGAAGAAAAATTAAAAAAATAAAGATATTTCTCGTTCTCCTCTGAATTTATAGGTTTATTATTTCTCACTCTTTTCTACATTTATATGTTTATTATTCCTCACTCTTATCGGAAATGCAACTTTATTATTTCTCTCTATCTTATCTTATCCACTAATTTATTATTTCTCACTTCTTTTTCTCTCTCTTTTATTAATTGACAACGATGACCAGTTAAAAAAAATACATTAAATGCAATAATACAAGATTTCAATATGCCTATGCGAACCGAATCAGGTCGTTAACTGAATTCAAGAAATACTTTGTAAGGGATCAGATTTAAAGTTTGTAACAATGAGCTATTTTATTGAGCTAACTATGGCTAATCATTGATTGAAATAGTTAAAGATGACAAACGCAACAAATCTTTATCCTTATGCAGTGAGATATATTTTTCTTCTAAAATGTATAAAATGAATGTCTAACTTCAATTAGGAATGGAGTTCTATATTGTCGTTAACCTGGATTTAATACGTACACTTATGGTCAGTATTGTGTTTTCTATGTCTTGGACAATTATAAATATGAGAAGCAATCTTCCACTGAAAGGTAATAGGAATTTTGATTAAAATATACTATGTCTTGCTGTGTTGGATGAAAGTTCTTCAAATGTGTTCTGAGACCTACAATGTAAATAAGAAGACACCTATTGTTAAACCATAGTGTACATGTTACCTTAGGGAATATTAAACCAATATATGAAATATAAATGATTATTTTCAGAATGATGAAGTTTATTGTTCTGTTAAGTTAAACTTATAAAGCTATGTATACGGGATGCTTTTTAGATACCACATCTGTTAAATATTTAGGTATCAATTGCTTGTATTTTGGACAAGACTAAAACATATAACAGGAATACTAACTACGGATTTTACTGCACAATTGTTAGTATTGACGCCAGATACACTCTCAATTAACAGTGCTTTATTATTCATGATAAAAGGTGCCGAGAATTCTACCAAACATGCATAAGACCAAATTCACAGTAACTACGCATGCAGAACACATTAACCTTAACATTCAATTCAATTAGGATCAATATACCCTCATCCAATCATAACGTGTGTATACTGGATCAGTGCGCTAAGCATATTCCCGATATTTCCCTGTTCAAAGTTACGATACAAATTTACTAAGGCAGAATATCAAGATGTCCCACAAGGCACAAAGCTAAGTTAGGTATCACACTCTATTTGCTTGTTTCCGTATAAGTAAAGCATATTTTATATACAAACAAATATATTAGTCGCTGTGTGCACTTTCAAAAACACAGTTATACAAACACCAAGTTTTCCAGAACGATGATATTCAAAATATCATTATTGATTCAATGTAAGAATCCATCATTTTCATAATCCTACCATAAACAAGTTTCTTCTTTATTTCTGTTAATCCCAAACAAGGCTCGAATTGGAGTTTGGTTTAAAACGAAGTATTCATTATTAACTCTTAACTAAAAATATTTAGTTTACTTCTTATAATCTGACAACCTCGTTCTACAGATTTGAACAGTAATCTAACTAATCGGTCACTTCGTTTATCTCTCTTTTCTACTAACATACTTGTGTTATTTGTTTACGCAAGTTCGCTTTCTGTACAATATTACTGCAAATATCTCTCAGATCTCAAGAAATCGCTTGGTATTTACTGTAGCAAATAATTGTATAAAACTTCACTCAAATATTTACTTGCGCACAGCCTATGTGCGGATCCGTTCAGTTCGGCGTCTGCGTTTCGGCGCTACCAGTTCGGCGCCGCCGTTTCGACTCCGTAACGTTTCAGCGCCAGAACTGTACCAAAGAATCACACCAGAGAACTATTGTATTAGAGAGGTATTAAAAACTTCGTCCATAAGATACGACAGAAGAACAGATACAGGGGCTGGGTTCATGGAAGAGATGTAATGAGACGTTTGTACTTTAGTAAGCACTAGAAAAACATTTTTTTAAACGATTTTAATAGTGAAGTGTTTTTATCGTCAGAAAATTTATGTATTTATTTATTTACAACATAAACAGGCTGAGCAGGGACGTAACTAGGGAGGAGGAGAGGAGCAGGGTTCAGGGGCATTACTCGTAATTTATTGTGTTATATTCCAAGAAAATAAGTTTCATATTTAATTACAATGTATTCTGCTTATCTTTGGAACATTTTTTTTATAAAAAAATACAGATCAGAACATCATTTTAAACGGCAAGGTTCGAGGTCGAGGTTCAAGTCTGAAGACGAAGTCGAGGTTGAAGTCTAATCTCAGGTCAAGGTTGAACTACCATTTCCACTAATTTCTCTATTTATATTATGAATGCAACCTACATCTCATTAGCGTCGTTGTACAAGAGATAAACATCCTGTCCTCTTATGGCCCTTAGGCATCTTTGGCTCAAATTGAAGATATTTTAATAATGCTTCAAAACTTTATCAAATTCAGTTCCAAATCACTTTTGTTTGTCTAAATGTATATTTTGAACATGAACGAACTACCATTTTAACAAATTTCTCTATTTATAGGCCACTGGGTAAAGTGTGATTAGTGTGAAATAATATACCAAACATGCTACTATCAGATTATTTGCCAATTAAGTATGAAAGGTAATTTGTTATTTTATCTTGTACGGAAAATGAAATTACTTCAATTTTATATATTTACCTTTCAAACCAAGCATTTATAATCTAAGTTGAAGAACAAAATTGGAATAGTAGAATTAGTGTGGTGGCGATATCAAATGTTGTCGGAAAATAGCCTAGTTACGTTCCTGAGCTATAGATATAATAAAATATAGAGTTCGAAAATAATTTTGGTATCGATCACACTTTTTTTTGCTTCATTATCGAAATATTACACTAAACACTGTATTTTAATGTCAATATTCTTTGTTGTAAATTATATTTGTGTAAATATCGATTTTCGTCAATAGAGTGTAAGTAAGGCCAATAAGTGTTTGAACTAAAAAATATATTTTTTCTTGCTCGTAACATACATGTAGGAAGACAAAACTAATCATTTCTATTACAATCCTTAGCTAGAAAATCATTTCAACTAGGCCTACTACTTAGTACATTTTATGTATTTCTTCTTTAGGTTTAGCAAAAGTAAAGGTTGTTACGTTAAAAATCTACAAAAACTTTCTATTTACATTAGAAAAGCTATATATTTTATTAGTGCCTTGTACGTGACAGACAAGTTCCATCCACTAAAGTTCTTTAGGCATCTTTGGCTCAGACCGTGGAAACTTAAATAATACTTCAAAACTTTGTCAGAAGCAGAGTACAAGAAATTTTATTGTAATGGGAAGTGGATTATTGGGTCAGTATGTTAACATAACCACAATAAAAATAAACCACGAGCAACAAGAATTACATAATGATGCGTAAGCGACCCAAGAAGAAGACGACACTAACACCAAGCGGTGAAGCTTGGAAAC
The DNA here is from genome assembly GCA_022664845.1 of Lepisma saccharinum. Lineage (NCBI taxonomy): Eukaryota > Metazoa > Arthropoda > Insecta > Zygentoma > Lepismatidae > Lepisma > Lepisma saccharinum. The sequence continues at coordinate 21,155 of JAGDQP010015994.1, read as the reverse complement.
AGTGGAAATACGCCTACCAAAATGGGATATAAAAGGCCGGTCAAGAGCCATAGAAGTATCACTTACTCGCTTCGAAAAGTGGTCACCTCTTCCTGCCTGACTTGGACTAGAGTCAGGACTCTTCCTAACCCCCGACTTGGACTGGAGTCGGTATACCTCATCCTTGCTAACTTGGACTGGCTAACTTGGACTGGAGTTAGTATCCGTGATCTAAACTCTTTCTACTTCGAAATCCCAAGTCGAAGATATCACTACAGTAGAGGTGAACCACAAGTAATGTCAATACAAAGCCCGCGTTCGGGACACTCCTTTTAGTATCTGTAAAGTTGTTGTATGTTATATCAGTACAAAACCCCGTTTGGGGTAAAAGGAAGAGTGACGCAAGAATTCTACTCACAAAAGAAGTGATATCTATATTGCGAGTGACTTTCTTTGTGTCACTATGGCGGAAGGATACTGTCTCTTAATTTTATTACAAATTCAATACTTTCGTCATAGTGACACAAAGAAAGTCACTCGCAAAATAGATATCACTTCTTTTGTGAGTAGAATTCTTGCGTCACTCTTCCTTTTACCCCAGACTGATACCACTTATTTTGTAAGGCTGCCTATAAAAAATGACAGTAACACGAGCCATCTATGCCGATGCTCCTCTCTCCTGCACACGTGCTATAACGTGTAAGAGACACGTGCACTGTAAATACAACGGAGAAACCACATCTGCGAGGTTGCTTCGGTTTCCTGGTGGTTAAGGCGTCGAGTTGGTAAACAAAAAAGCCCTGGTTCGAGTCCCGGCGAGGTTAACACTAGATTTTGCTTTCAGAATATATTTTCATGTGTTTATATATTTAAAAAATACAGTAATTTGAATTAAAAGCTTTGTTTAAAAAAAATATTGTGTTCCTCAGGGTTTCAACTTCCGAACTTACACAATTTTCTTTAAAAAAAACACTCAAAGAGGATTTGAACACTCGAACCCACGCGGCAGGGTAAAGAACGCTAATTATTAGGCTACCGAGGTTTCGCGCTTGCAGTGATGGAAACAGATATTTATTGGAAACGGACGGTGGTCTACAAGGACTCCTGTCTTGTAACAAAGTATTTCCTGCTTCTAAACGTGATTTATAGCATTCTGAGTATATTGCAACAAGTCACTAAATGTTGAATGATTTTGTTGAAGACTATTGCCTATAAAGCACTGTTTGTTTCGATTAAAGGACGAGGTGGATAACCGATAATGTGTAGCATTTTTTTTCTCATAGCAACAAGTGTCAGGATGCAATCCCGCACAAAACATGCAATTATATTCTTGACAGAAAGTACATTTTAAACTACTCACCATGGGAACGTGGAGGTTAGATAAAATTAGGTACGGTCATGTACCTTTAAATTTTTCTCCTTTACGTCATGCCCAGATGAGTGGAGCAGCGGCGGAGATTGTTCTTCGTACGGGCTCGTATTTAAAAGTGGCAAGTGTCACTATGGCGGAAGGATACAAGATCGATTTTGCTCCATATCTCGAAAACCGTAACTCCTATAAAAAAATCTGTGAGAATAGGAAAGAGTGATTGTTGTTGAATTTTATAATTTGAAACATTCTAACTGAATTTAATTTAATTCAGTTATATCAGGGCATTGTTATTGAATTATGTTTAACGAATTTAGCAATTGTTATTAGTGAATTATGTTTTAACGAATTTAGAAACAGGATTGTTATGTGTGTCTTGAAATATAACGAAACAAGCTGTGCTGGGAATGTTTTACTTTTCTATTTAGAAGATTGTGATGGAAATAACTTTTACTTTATAAAGACGAATTTACTGAGACAAGATTCACTGGATATACAGATGAGATAATTTAGCTTAAACATCATATATGCAGGTATGCAGGTCTTTGTTATGTTATAGGAGATAGCGATGATGATGAAAGTATCCATTCTTTGGATTTATGTAAAAGCTACTTGAATGTAACCGACTTGTGTCAATACATGGAAATGCAGGTTCATATCAATTCTTGAATTCTTCATGCAAATTATGTTAGCCTTGGTGGAGATCAGTAACTTTTACTCAAGCATAGATTTGGGCCACTTCAGACTGATAATACTATTAAACTAAGTTATTGTGCTAATCAATTTAAACAAAATCTAAGTTTGGATTTACCCCCATTTTCATGGGGGTTCGCAGTGGACCCCTAAAACATCCCGGTACCACCCATTTGGGACTAAAACAAAAACACACACAGAATGACGGACATACCTTTCTATCATTTGTGAAAATTTTGTGATACGGTTTAAAAAAGTCGTAACTTTTGAACCGCTCCACCGATTTTAACGTATGATACACCGTTTGAATCGTATTGAAGCGTAGAATAAGATCCAGTAAATTTCGTCCGCATATATGGTCTGGGGTCAGTGCTATTCTAAAAAAATTGAAATTTTGATATTTTTTTTAATGCGCCCTAGGGGGTCCCAAGGAGATCCTCCTGTGTCTTAATATTGGAAAGAGCTTTCAAATGTAAGTTCAAGCATCAAAATCGGACTTATACTTCGGTAGATCCGAAACTAACTGTATACTATCTGAGTGCCGCTAACAGTGTCCTTTGCTAGCGTCACTCGAAGAACTGCCGTTCTTTATGATAGTTATTGGAACTTTTTATAATAAACTTGGTGTCGGTACAACGTCAAAAAGTGTCTTGCTCTATTATTTCATAAATAACCACAATAATAATCGATCCTAGGTCATATGGACTCTACCTGATTTAATCGTATATATATAAGGACTGTGCTACCACGTCATATACGATCCTTTCGATAACAATACCACCACAACATGGTTTTAAAAGACCTAACACCAAATCATTACGATATTTTAAGTACTTCGTTGATCATCAAATGTCGTCAGGGGACCGGAAGAGTAAAAGATACGTCACTATATCACAAGGTATGTTAATACTTTCTGTTTTCCTCACTTATCGATGAAACGTAGCCTGCGCCTAAATGATGACGCCGAAACGTAGCGGACCCGCCTATGTGCATATCTGAAATTGGGTTACTACGATTGCCATCTACTGGACTGACTTTCGTTATTAACTTACCTTACCTTTAGTTCTAGCAACGATTACAACTAGTACGCTAGATGGCGCTGTAAAACCAATTTTTTGTAAGTGAATATCGGTAAAAGTAAGTATATTAATGATACTACATACAACTGGAAAATTGGTAAATAAACCAATCACAACAAGCCCACCATATATACTAATATTATTAGCTTTTTAATTGACTGCGGTAGAAATATGTATGTTCAAGGCCTTTTCTTATATAAATTCGCTATCGCGTACACGAATATGGCGCGCACGTAAACAATGGACTTGAGTCTGTTCCACTGATCCGTATTCAAGAAAATGTGTTCATTCTCTCTTTAAAAATGTCGTTAACAAATTCCTAAAACCGTGAAATAGAAGCACAGATAATCGATGTAATTTCTTCAATATGTATTTTCGACTTCCTGAGCAAAACTTTCACGTTAGAGCGTGCAAAAATATCGTTCCATCTTCAAGAAACTTCACTTATGTCCAGCTTGGACCACTGGCTTGGAGTCAATATTATTGAAAAAATAGATATATACTTATCGAGTCTAGATTCCCATTTATGCTTCCCGGCGTGGAAATCACACTTCCTTCTTTATGTAAATAACTCCTTTTGGAAAATAAACGCTCCTTATATCCTATAAAACACAAATCTTCCAGGGACACTTTATCTATACGAAGTATCAACAAACTATCATCGTTCTAACCGTCTTCATCATCAGCGTGGCCAGGTCCCATCCTACATGCAGCGCTGATGGAAACAGGCAGACACTGAAAGTACAACGCTGGTGAAGATGCCAAAAATATCAAGTGGCCGGATAGTCACTACCTCGTGACTCCGTCACAAAATCTTATCATGTAACTACGACTATATTTTAGACTTGCAGTTCCGTCACTATTCGCACCGAACAAGTGTCATTCCTTATATTTCTGTATTGTTAAGCCCTATTGTATATCACAATTTCTTCCGGCTCTCACGCTTCTCCGTGGTGCCCTCAGCCGCTAAAATTTTGCATATGCACCTACTTTCACTTCCTCTTTCGTATGTGATGGATCTCGTTCAGCAACTCGAGTGACCCATTCGGAAAGTTCCCTGGTTAGATCAATTTTGCGAGATGGTTGGTTGTTGATTTTCCTAGACGGGAGAGGAGAAATATCCAGCTCTTTACCCGAAACAATTACAAAATAAATGGAAGTATATTGCCTTTCTTAAGTCACATTTGCTACGGGACGTGTACATTACACTTCTAAATAGTCCAATTATGGTTCTCCAAACACTTAGCGTTTCACTCTGTTGCGGAGCTGAATATCAAAGATCAAAATATATATGTGTACTTTGAAAGACACTTACTTACATTATCTTGCCTTTATTCCATTAAATTAGACATCTAACTGGTTTCTAATATTTGGGAGTGAAGAGTTGAAAAAATATAAAACTCATCAGTTTTCATAAAACATCAAAATAGATAAATTAAATCTGAAATAAATAAAACAAATCTTAGAGGTAAAAGAAGAAAGTAAAGAAAAATAATAACAGAACTCCGATGCGGTAATCACAAAACCAGTGACAGTATGACTTGCGACGCTTGATATGACAAGTGTTTGAAAGAATTTGAACGTGCGAAATATACTTTTAAACGGATTTCCGATTTGGTTTCTGAATTTTAAAATCAAGTTTTTGGGGACTATTGTCAAAATATACGATCTCTGACTTCGGTTTAGAACTGGAAAGGTATGTTCGAGTTCCGTTCATGTTAGCAATATTGAATGAAGTTTTCAAAGTATTCCTATGACAGTAATGGGAAGGGGTATTCTATGTAGATCCTAGTCGCTAACTTTCCAATTCACACTTGAGACTCACTTTCTGAGGGAGCCATCTTTCAAATGTGTTTCTGTTAGACAATAGTTAACAAATGAAATAATTGAAAATGTGATTGAAGAATTTGTTTATTGAACAATTTATTTACTTTCTCTTATTAGAAAAAAGTCACATGCAATTCATTTCAACATTGTAAAAATTGTACGATTCTTCAAGATTATTTCAGAATTTGTAGTTCTTTGGCATTCTAACCAGAATTTTTATGTACTGGTTAAAATGGTTAAAAGTTAAGATGTACTGCATCCGTGTAGACATTCCGTCTTACGGAGGCAAATATTTCCTGAACAATTTAAAATGCAAACTATGAGGGGACGCGGGTAGCCTCGTGAAAGTCCTGACCTCATAAGCTAGCTCTCTTGACAAAAAATGTCCGCTAAAATTTCTGGAATCTTCTGCAAATCATTTGCGTTATTGTTAAGATTCTAGTAGTATATGACAGATTCGTAGGCTATATAGTACAAATAGCAATCTCGAAAGAGGCTGACAATTTCAGAAAATGTCGGTCTCCTGACACCATTATTATTCTTAAAATTGAATTTTACTCACAAATGAGCCTTTTTTAAATTCTTAACTTATTTAAAAGTCAAGGCATGTAGTTGTTGCTGTGAGTAGAAAAGTTGTTGATAAATATTCACACACTGTAGTTGTATTAATTTTCCAGTTATAATGCAGTGAAAAAATATGATGATTTTTTTTATGTGTTCTACGATAATTATTTAAATTGAAATTAGTCTAATTGAAACAGTGAACGTAACTGTGTACACTAACACTTTGAAAACTCTCTTAATGGCGATGACAGAGGAAATGATTCTAATATATTGAGATTCAAAAGTAATATTTCCACATTAAATTGATCTAAAACCATAGTTGATCTTAAATTTAAAACACGTACTAAATTTCTTAAGTTACTTGAGTGGTCTCGCAAATTAATTACGGTGATTACAAGTCTCTAATCAGAATGGCATACAGAGACAGAAAATACTCAAAAGATGGTGAGGATGACGATGATGATAATGATGTATATCATATGAGTATAGCACAAGACTTGAAGGAAAATATCAATATACAAAAGATATTTAATGAGATACACCCTTCAAGCGAAGAGAAAGAAGGAAACACAGGGAACAAGGAAACATAAAAAGAATATTATATCTACATAAAATATATAGAATGGGGAAAGAAGAAAATGGCAGAGGGAGAGATATAAAGAAGCGGAGAAAGGGATGCACATAGCAAACCGCATCGAATATGGTGCTCTTAATGAAAAGAGACTTTCATTCTTGAAAGGCCAGTTTAATTTCTCTAGTGAACGCTATGCAATTTCCTTGTGTATTGGGTGTGTTGGTGTCCCACGAGAGTTTAAAGGAGGAAGAATGAAGTGTCAACAGCTGCCGACTCGCCGAGTGCCAAAGACCGCAACTTGGCGGCCACCCTTGTTCGTTAGATGTAATTCCCTGTATTCTGCAAGAGAGCTTTTACTATATCTTTTTATTTCAGGAGACCCTTTTTCCCCTCTTCTCATCACATTATTGGAAGTTTTAAAAGAAGTAGAGTAAGAGGAAGAACGAAATAATGACTAAAGCAAAATCTAATCTCAATTTAAGTTAATATTGACAAATAACTACTTTCATGTTTTTGTACATCATACGAAAGGGATTTTACCTAAAATTTCCAAGCGATCGATATTTTAATTGTTGTATATTTTTGAACCGTATTTGTATTCATTCAACTATTTTTGTAATTTTTTTCACAGGAGCACGCATATGATATGGATGAACCATACAGTCATTGTCCACTTCGTCGATATTTTTGCTTTGCATATTCATATTTTGGGCACTATTCGAGACGTGACAGTCAACATTTTTGTATAGCATATTCAATTGCTACTTTAACTGAATTGAATTAGCCTTTATTGTAGGGTGAAGTTCAGCATACGCTGCTCTTCAACTTAACAGAGGAGAATACATAATTCAAAATTACTACAAGTAAACAAAGTAGTGTAGGGTATACTAGATTCCTTACATAGATTATACATAAAAAATACGTAGACGTAGTTGCTATTACATAAGTCAATGTTTAAAAAAGAGAAAAGTAGAAAAAGAAAAATAGAAGAAAAAAAGGAAATGATGGAAGTAGAGAGGTTGTTGATTTTCGCTTCTGGAGCGGAAACTTCATTAACTCTGGTTTCAATTTATAGTAGTTGTTGTATTGAGCTATTTGCTTCGGTAATGAGTTCCACGCCCTGGCAGGAGTAACAGAGAAAGAACCAGCAGTCTTGATAAGCGGTAACGGGGAGCATCTAATGAATTAGAATTTCGGGTTGAATAAGCATGATAACTAGTTTATTAAATATATAGTACGGCGACTTGTTCTTTATTATTTTATGATGTAAACAGCATAGGCGTATCTTCTTCTGGACATGTTTAACATGTTTGAATTGTTTAAATATTACTCACGGGTACATATTATTCACGGGTAAGAGCGGACCGTATGCTGCATCACAATAATCGAAGTGTAACAGCAGAAGAGTTAACACAAGGTGTACTTTAGTGCTCTCATTGAAGTAATGTCTTAGTAGATAAAATGATCTAATTGTGTGTAAACATCTTGTACAGATTTTGGTTGTGTGGGCATTCCAATTGTGGTTGTGATCCATGTTAAACCCAAGATTTGTCACTACTTGAGAATAAGATATGGGAAAGTTGAGAATTTTTATATTTAAGTCATGGGGAGACATTTATATTCATGGGGACATTATATTCATGGAGACATTAAGTCATGGGGAGACATTTAAGACATTTATATTTAAGTCATATATTTTACGGAAGTTTTCATGAGTTTTTAGATTATTTCTGGTGCCAATTGCAGTAAAGTTACACTTACTAGGGTTGATTACTAAGACGTTTTCTTTGCACCATTTGTCAGTCGCATCAAGATCATCATTTAAAAGTTTAACTTTCCTTCTAATAAGACTAGGTGCGCCTGATATAAGTATTTCAGAGTCATCTGCATCAAACTGAAACTTCGCATGTTGATTATTGTCACAATATCAGCTAGATACAAGGAAAGCAGAAGCAGTCCGATTAGACTTGAGGCACCCCAGTTTTGACTGTTACCGTTGAAGATATCTTAGTTTCAGCCATGTACTTTAACACACCTGTTGCTGCCTACTGGAAAGGTAAGATTTAAACCATTTAATAGAGGAATCGGAAAAGTTATAATATTTAATTTTAGCCAATAAGATACCATGTTGCACTAAATCAAATGCTTTTGTAAGATCTATTAGTTTTAAACTACAATATGTGAGTTGTTAACGGAGCGTGAAATTCCATCACTTACCTGGAGTAGAGCTGTTATTGTACTGTATATTTTACGGATGTCTGATTGAAAAGGGGCAGGATATCGTTATTTGACAACTGAGCAATCAGTTGGTTATGAACGATTTTCTCTAGTACTTTCGCCATTATAAGAAGAATGCTGATTGGACGTAGGTGATTTGGAGAGGTAATCTCTTGCTTCTTTAGGAGGGGGATTATCTTTGCCACTTTTCACGTGCAGGGGAAGGAGCTCTTGCTGATAGAGAAATTTATAATATGTGTAAGAAATGACAAGGAAAATGGTAAAGCTAATTTTAACATTTTCCCTGAGATTCCGTCAAAAGCAGCAGAATTTGACTTAATATTCTTCACTGTCTGCAGCACTTCTGCTTCTTCAACCGGTTTTAGAACAAAACTATAATTCATATCATTGATACTAAAATAATTTATTACTTTACGATGAGTATTATCCATTGATACAGTATTAGATACACTAGCAAAGTGATTATTGATTATATCGGAATCTTGTAGATCATCGGGGAGAGTGTGTATGTTCTACTTTTCTTTAACCAAGTTTGGACTTCGGTTATTGTTAATGTAATGAGAAAAATATGCAAATTTGTCCTGCCTAATATCAGATGTTGCCTTGTATTAGTCCCAGTGTAGTTGTAATTTGGTTCGTTTATATTTTCTAAAAGTTCTATCACTCAATTTCATTATACTCCATCTCCAACTACTTATGTATTATGACATCATTTTATTATAAAAGCTGAAACCAACTTACACAAATCAAAATGCAGTTATCGCCCAGCTGTTAGTAGAAGTCGAGTTTAAGCGAGCTGTGAACATGGGAACGTGGAGGTTAGGTAAGGGCAGGTGCGGTTATATATCTTTACACATTTTTGAACAAAGAAACGAAAGTGTAAAGATACATAACCGCACCTTACCTTACCTAACTTCCACGTTCCCATGTTCACCAATTAAGGCAAAGTCGAGTTTAAGAGCACTTGCTTAAACTCGACTTCTACCCACTATTTTTATAATTATAAATCAGTGTGCAGCAACGAAAAATAATTATATATTCATTATTTGTTAAGCATTCTCGTAGATTTAGATCCGCATGGATCTAAAATTTCTTTCTGGATGAAGCAAAATTGTCGTCAAGTTGTGTCCCACTGACTATTTTTTCCTAATTCTCGATTAAGAATAGGGCACCAATGTCAGTGTGATGTGCACTACCGTGTAACAACAATGTACTAATGATGCACTAATAAACATACATTGTATTATTCGGGAGAGAGAGTTACGGGGACTATCGGGTGGTAAATTTGACGTCAAGTTGAGTGCCTTCGTAGTTTTTTACTTCTCTCTTTGGTCGCATTGAAGCACTAACGTTGAGTAGATAGGATTAATGTGCACTAACGGACCCACATGGGTAACAGCTGAGTGCATTACGGAAGTTTCTGGGGGCCAAATTGACGTCAGGTTGGCCGCCACCCAATTTTTTGTTTCCTCTCTTTGTTCCCACTGGAGCACTAACGTTCTCCTAGATTTAGATCCGCATGGGCCTAAACTTTTTTCTGGGTGAGACCAGATTGACGTCATGTGCACCATCGTGCATTTATAATGCACTAACTATGCACCTGCGATCACGTCCACATGAGTCTAAAATGTATTTCTTTGTGAGCCAAATTACCGTCAAGTTGGATCCACCAACATTGTTTCCTAATCCTCACTTCAGAATATACCACTAACGTTAGTATCATGTGCACTAATGTGCACTAACTATACGTTAGCTATATCGTACATTTTTGCAAGGGTTTAAAATGTATTTCTGAGTGAGGTCAAATTAACGTCAAGATGGCCCAAACCATATTTTCCCTAATTTTCGCTTAAGAATGGAGCACGAATGTTAGTATCATTTGTACTAACGAGCACTAGCAATACACTAACGAGGCACTAATGAACATGTATGATTTTATTAGTGAGAGTCTTACGGAGGACTATGGGAATGGCAAATTTCACGTCTAGTTGACTGCCTACGCAGTTTTTTTTTTTTTTTTACTTCTCTCTCTGGTCACGTTAGAGCACTAGCTTTGGGTAGCTAACACTAACGATGCACTAACGAACCCACATGGTTTAACCGTCAAAAGTCTTACGGAAAGTTATGAGGAGGGCCAACTTGGCGTCAAGTTGCTCCCCACAATTTTCTTGCACTTGCTCTGTTCCTATTAGAGTACAAACGTTGGGTTTCTAGGATTAACGTGCACTGACGATGCATTAACAAACCCACATGGTTTATTCCTTAAAAGCTTTTCTAAAGTTTATGAGGGCCAACTTGACTCCAAATTGTCCTCCACTCAGTTTTAATTCTCTCTGTTTACATTTGAGCACTAACGTTAGTGTCACGTGCAATAACGATGCACTAACGAATGCCTCTGGTCTCATCCTCTAACTCAATATGGGGGGCGAACTTGACGCTCTGAGCTTAAGCAAGTCCCTGCACGGCGAACTCAATAAGGTCTACTCAGTACAGGTAGCCCATTGTTTGACAGTTGCTATGACGCCATCGTGCCTAACGCAATGTTTCCCGCACAATTTGTCGGTCATCGACCTGAAGAAATAGGATTTAGTACGCGCAAATTCATTCCATACGGTGGGTGACGTAGAACAATCCAGCCAAGAACGTCAATATCGTGTTCACGATTTTCAAAATTGTATGGAGTGTTCTTTCTGTGCATGTATCAAAATTTGTGGGATCCAAAGAACGAACGTTTTATGATATTTCAAATTTACCATTATCGTTTCCAACGCACTGCAGCCAATATCAAGCTCCACACGCGGTTACCTGGTTATAATTGGAGGATGTGCGTGGGTATACTGCTAGAAATACTCTCAGATTAATGGTGTGAAACCAGTGCATGCCATCCGGAATATAGCACGTTTTTTTACATCGATCTCGCCTATGCTCCAACCCGCTACCCACTACCTCACTGTGCTAACATCCAATATGTCGTCTGCATGGATCATCAGCCATCGGGTGCCATTTTTTAACCATGCGAAAGTCCATCATACACTCCTATGCTTCATACGTGCTTTCGTATCAGACGTAATTTTACGCCAGTTAACTTTACAGAACAATGCTCAAAGATTTGAACTTTACTCAGATGCTACGGGCATTCGGTTTTGACGTTTTCTGCAAGATAAAAAAGTGTGACCCGTTATCCTTTACTTTCGGAGCAACCCACATTCTATTTATTTTTCTAGGCAGAACGTTCGATTCCATCACGTTGGCGTCAGTAGGAAAGAGAACAGAACTACATTCTGTAAACACCAATATGGAAACATGAGTTCCTCAGATTTTCTAATGCGTTTCAGTTTAACCCAGAACTAGTAAATTAATGACATTAACAATGCTTAAAAGTCAGTAGGGAGTTAGGTCATGCAGCATTAAATCCGAAAATATGGTTCCATCAGCCGTAGCCTCATCGAGCCATATTTGTGCCACTCCTTGTTCCCCTTTCCATTCAGTGTACTTTGTTTCGTCTAATATGAATTCTTTGTTTCCAGAGCGGTCATTTTGTTATTATTTTCAATATCCAATTCTTCTCTCGCCAATTCTTTTAAGAATTACATATAGATCATGTTAAATACAGCATTCAATTATGAATGTGTTGAATACGTTTCCTTCTTTCTTTCTTCCTTCCTTCCTTCCTTTCTTTCTTTCTTTCTTTCTTTCTTTCTTTCTTTCTTTCTTTCTTTCTTTCTTTCTTTCTTTCTTTCT
>JAGDQP010015993.1:0-41457 GCA_022664845.1 Lepisma saccharinum | reverse complement strand
CTAATTCTTGGTTATTTGTAAATACATTTTAAAAATTTTAATAAAAATAAGTTCCTCTCTTCAATTTTTACTCTCCCTTTTCCACGTTTCACTTATTCTTTTGCAAACTTGACTGCTTTTTTTTCAAATTTGACTGCCTTTTTTTACATTTTTATCTGCCTTTTTGCCTGCCTTTTTAAATACTTTTCAGTGCCTGAACATCCGGGCTCTAGTAATTATGTTCAAAAAAGTGGAAATTAATCCAGTCGCCATTGTTTCGGTAAGGATGACCAGATCTGCATACTAGGTATATTTGTGCAATGCAATGAAATTCATGATATCTACCAAGAAGCTATTCACCTCAGAGCAAATAACCATACTCTTATGATCGGAACATGAACTTTCATTCTCGATGAGGAATAAATTCCTGGAAAACCTAGGTCAGAACAAGCACTTTGCGAATACGCTCCGAGCCTTGTGGCAAGGGCAAAAATTAGTGTGTAAGACCGACCAGCCAATACTGCATCTCCTCTTTGGTTCCACAATATCAACTATACTCCAGGCTACTTACATCGAAATTATTCTACGAAGTTCGGGCTGTACCAATTCGCACTTAGTCTACAAGAGACTGATCAAATAGAACATCTAACGTCTCAACTATCTCCTGCTATTTCTAGATATGAATATGGGAAATACTCTAAGCTGTTTTATTGGTGTGACTGAAAAAGGATAGGTAAATCCAATATTACACTTGAATATAATTTGCTCTGAACTGAATAGCTTTTGCGTGTTTGCTAAATCTGTCCATCGTTACGAAACATTCTTACACTAAAATGTAGTCAATTCTACTGTTAAACATTTAATATTCCTTTCGCAGTAAAGGTCGCTCCAATGGACGTCGATGTTTACCCAAAGTAACACTATTTTACAGGACGTTTAGCCAAACTATGATTCTTTTACCGTGACATTCACCATTTCTCTCCCGACGTTCACATGGTGAAAGGAATTCGATCACAAATTCTGTTCAAAACCGAAAAATGCCACCTTCGTTTGCGCGTCGAACATGTAACGACGCGATCAAAATAACAGAGGAAATACATGGTCCTATTCTTAAACATATGTGCACTAAAATATTTCCTCAAGCAAACACCGATTTGTTGCAACAAGTTCTTTCTGAATGTGCTGATCGATTTCAGACATATAAAGAACTTACCGACTTTAATAGCCAAGTATGAATGAGCAAATGCACTCAAAGCCATAATTAAGCTTTAGTCACATCATTGCGAATTCACGTCCCGTGTTGAAAGACTGAAAACATTATCTGATAATTTACAACACTTAGCGTAAAATACATACAGTATTGTAACATTCACACTAAATAAACAAGTAATAGTTTTCTTTCGAAAAAACAAAAAAAGAAAAACATTTTCAATATGAACGTTTCATTTAGAAATGCAAAAACTAATTCACAAAAGATGGAAACAACAAGTTCGCAGCCACCAAATTGGATTCGAACACTACAACCCCTGAATGTGACGCAAACTCAAAGGCAACCGCTATACAAAACCCTAAACATGGAACAATTAAAAAAAGAACCAAACAACATATTTGTTGACTGCAACCCAGAATACAAATTCTGCGTCGCTTCCAAATTTAACAAATCAGAAACGTGTGAATTTTCCCTCGACTTGGGCTCATTCGTCAACAACATCAAACTCCGAGACAAATACAGATATTTATGTCTCAAGTTCCGATAATGAAAACAACGCAGATCAGCTCGTTGAAGATCTCTCTATGTCACCTCAAATAATACAACCACGCTTGAAAAGTGGAAAATTCCTTACTCACACATACCCACACACAATGTATATATATATATATATATATATATATATATATATATATATATATATTGTTTGTCTGTCGACCGCACCTAGTTTTGAGGTGCAAAGGCCATATTTTCATGTTCAATACTCGTTTTATGGTATTCATATTGATTTAGTGGAAAGGCAGGCGCAGCACGTCGTGGTCGACATCCGTCATCCTTACGAACATGATAACGAATTGTACACTTTTTTTTTACATATTACGTGAACACAGAAGCTTACCTGAAACCTATAAGGCACAAAGAAATAACACTTTTCCTACTAACTAAAGGATGCTTTTCAGCTCTGGATAAAGAACGGGAAATAAACTGTATTTTTCCTGTTTATTGAATATAAGAAACGATTAATGAATAACAACGATGGAAAATAAGGAATATTTAAGTCTGGGATATTCTACTTACTGATTATTGAATATAAGCAAACATAAAGTATTCTCTGACAACCATCTTTTCAACTAAATTGGATTAGAGTGGTCTTGAGTCACTGAACTGAAAAGTGGCCCTTGCACATACCTGTTGTTACAGCCATATGATGTCTGTTTCAAACCACTATCTTCATTTTCACTGCAAATGCTCAAAGTAAAATAGACGGTTCGGTCGAAGGAAAGCTTCTGTATGTGCACATTAAATCATGTTCAAAAAACGACAAATATCCTAATACTCAAACGGAAACAAACGCCTATCGGTTCAAACACAATACGGGGTGTTTCTAAAATCTAATCAATCGAGTTGCTGTTTCTATATTTGTAGGTACAATACACTACAAATTTTGTTATTCGCGAAGTGAAAAAAATACAACAAAGTGCCGCTTGTTGTTAGTGTGCAATGTCCTGTGCAAAAATAAAAGCGGTATGTGTATGTGTGTGAGTGAAAAGTGTCGCAGAGTGACTAGGGTATTTGTTTTTCAAGAAAATCAAATTACTATTTCGAAAATGGGAGGCAGAACGATGACTAATTGTGCCACGGGGAACTGAAGGGGAAACGGTAAGTACTCTATTCTCATAACGTTTTACACAAAGATCAACATTTCTAATATCCGGTTGAAACTCGGGAGTTAGCCCGATTTATCAAGAAACGTCTGCTGTTACTTGTATCGGTTGGATTTCTTGCTGTTTGATCGGTGTCATGAACTCTTAAGTTGTCCTGTATGGAAAGCGAGTTGGTTCGCCAACTCTGTGTCGTAAAGGTTTACAAAACTTTGGGGTGCCTATGCTACATAATGGGGATGAGTAGGCACGTAACGTGGTACGTGGGTGTGAGGTTTTGGGTCTCGTATAGAAAAAAAATCTGGCATGGTGAAAACGAGGTGCTTTCTGGTAGGGAGAGGGTGGCGCACCCTTCTCAAATTACTAGGGGTATCGCACTAGGAAATTATTTACTGGTTCGAGGCGTATTCTAAATATAGGTAGGGTTCATAAGACAAGGGACAAGAGGAATACGATATCGATTTAGAGGTTGCAATTTACCAAAACATGGGAGTCACGCTGGGACCGGTTGTGGGATAACTGAATATAAGTATATGGTGAGTTTAAATTCCGAGATTTATTTGGCTGTAACGTAGGTACTGAGCGAAAGGTTAAATCTAAAGTGGAAGGCGGGCCGTATTGTAGTAGGTACCTACGGAAGGTCAAACTTTCGAATTTCGGGGTACAAATTTGTAACTCGGAGATGTGTTCTGTTGAACACACGCGAAAGCTGATGCACCGTGTAAGTTACTTATGCAAGTGAGAATAGGCTAATTTGTTTTCTGCGACATTTGGTATGGTTCACCATCTTTGGAAACAATCGATAATTAATAATCAGTGTTTGAAATGTGGTATCTGGATACGATGATCCCTTTTGTTTGCCAATACGGGGATGTAAAAATAAAATTTTTATCGTATAATAGGGGAACTTCGTTGGGATAATGACGCTAGACCGCGGGAATGCCGGATGCGTTTTATAGGTAAACTTAAATATTTGTGAGTTTTGGGATTTGATATTCTACAATGTGTCGTGATATGAGTGATGCCAAAATAATGAAATCAAACAATGGGTTCGGATGCAATTATTTTATCTCATTTTGGATCTAAAAATGGAGCTAGTGGAGCTTTTACTGGATGTGAAAATGTACTGCTTGGGAAACGAGTCTTTCAGAACAATTCCTTCTGAAACCACAGTTGTCTCTAGCGTGACCTGGATAAGAACTCCTAATCTTCCGTGTGGTAAGCCTCTGTCGTCCGAGAGACAGGTAACATACGCTGGTTAATTCAACGACTAAAGTAGGTAAGCAAGAAGTCAAGATTTCACACTCCGAGTCTCTTAACATTAAAACCGTTGCAGACAGATCGGATTTCAAAATCGAGATTCAGTAAGGCAGATCAAAATCGTAAGGCAGTAATTTCGTGGAGGGTCTAGCTGAACGTTGGTAATACGGGCCCGAAATATTCACTGGTGAGTTAGCAGTGTTGCCAACTTTATTCTGTTGTTAAAATGTAACACTGTATTAGACTTTAAATCACAAATATCGGCAAGTTTTCGTTGATGTGATTTAAACTAGTGTTGTAAAGATCCTTGTGGTAGTGGAAGTTCCGCTTCTGAATTTGATGGGGGTACAACAAACAAACCGAGGGAACCTGACCTGGGATGTCCATTGGTGGGGCAAGTTAATAAGCACTGAAGTGCCTCTAGCCGTTGTGGGGCACACAAAATATTTTGATGGTCAAGAGCTTGAAAGGTTAGCAACAGTTGCTACACGGAAGCAATGTTTTGTTTATGAATTCTCTGAAATTTAGGTCTGTGGAAATCTTGCACATTGTGTTCCACAACCTGTTATGTTTGAAAGGGGATGAAGTTATAAAATGGTTAATTTCGAACGGTGTCTGGGTTCGATCCCGAATAGAGACCGTAGTTTCGTATGTGTGTCGAAGGTGCGGAACGTATTGTATATGTCTGCTTCAATTTGGGAATATGTTTTGGTGCTGATGGCAGGGTGACTTTGTAAAAGAGCGCAAAAAAGGGGGAAACCGCGGTGTCTAAAACTGCGCTAAAGCGTGGTAATATTCTGGTGGGCGGTTAAGCTTTATTGTTCTGAAAAAAATGTCATATTCGTGAAAACTATCAATCGGTGCCGGGAGATAACCATCGAATGAAGTGAGCGCTTCCAAAAATGATATTGGCGGGGGATGTTGTTGGGTTTGCCATTGTCCTTCATAGCAAGTTGCTATCACTTAATGTTAACACGTCGAATAAAGGAAGCTAAACTATAATGACCGTAAACATATAATGAATTTAATCGTGAAGAAATCAGCACCTGCCATGCTGTCTCGTACTACAGGCAACGAGATAAATGTATGTGGCTGGGCGAAACAAGGTTGCGGAAAACAAAGGGGGAGAAAAAATGCACTGAATCAGGAAAACACTTTCGTTGTATCTGGGTTCAACACGTTCCCTTGCATTTAAGCAAAGGACATACGGTATCGAAGTTAGATGACAAAGAAATAAAAAACAAAATGTTTAAAGCATTTGGTAGAAGCATTGGAAGTTACATTAAACGTACCGAATTTGGAAAATGTACATCAAACCACGCAAACGCGTCCACCATGTTTATCTGTCGACCGCAGCTAGTTTTGAGATGCAAGGGCCATATTTTCGTGTTCAATACCTACTCGTTTTATGGCATTCATATTGATTTAGTGGAAAGGCGGGCGCAACTCGTCGTGGTCGACATCCGTCATCCTTACGAACATGATAGCGAATTGTACACCTCTTTTACATTTTACGTGAACACAGAAGCTTACCTTAAACCTATAATACACATAGAAATAACACTTTTCCTACTAACTAAAGGATGCTTTTCAGCTCTGGATAAAGAACGGAAAATAAACTGTATTGTTACTGTTTATTGAATATAAGGAACGATTAATGAATAACAACGAAGTAATTGAATAATAATGGGTAATAAGGACCATTAAAACTTGGAAAATTCTACTGACTGATTTTTGAATATAAGCGAACATAAAGTATTCTCTGACAACGATCTTTTCAACTAAACTGGATTAGAGTGGTCTTGAGTCACTGAACTGAAAAGGGGCCCTTGCACATACCTGTTGTTACAGCCATATGATGTCTCTGTTTCAAACCACTATCTTTCTTTTCACGGGTTGAAGACCGAGATGATCACTTAAATACGAGTCCATGTCTCTTGAGTTCTTTCACTCGGTAAAACAACGAATCTTACTATTTTACACGGAATGTCTTTTCCTTTTCTTCATCTTGCGATGAATGATGCTTATACTAAAGTTTGTATTCGAAATATCTATCATTCAACTCTCAGAAGTTTAAGTTCGATTTGTAACACAAAGTCAAAACGGCCACTTCAAACTGAACACTTTCACTTACGATGAACAAAACTATGAATGAAGACTCTTGACGATGTTAACTGGTAGATGGAGAAAGAAGTCAAGACTGCCTTTTGATACTAAATTCTATCTGGTTTTATTGATTTCTAATTTCGCGTCTTTCTCAGTATGAGCTATAGATGCTAATGGAGTAGATGGGCTGTAGGAATGGTTCATACTGTAAGTCTGAAGATCCTTGAGTATACATAGATGACAGTAATATAATTACAAAAGATGAAAGGAATTTTGGGAACAGGATTTGAAGAAATGTGTTAGGTCAAAGAGGAATGATAAAGGATGCGAAATATTTTAATTGACCTTCTGGTAGTCACGTTCTGGAAATACTTTCGTGCCTACCTATTAGTTAATAAATTTTGTTATTTTATTTTGGTATTTTAAGATCGTGACTTTCCCATATAAAGGAAGAGGAAGAAGTCTTTGATTTTATCATTTAATTTGTTGTTGTAACCTCCAGGTGAGAAAGATCTTGTTTGTCCAATTTACGGTAGGAACTGTCATTGTTTTAACCTTGTAGAAGGCACGTTTCCAAAATAGATTCTTTTTATTATTTTAATTTATTTTTCATTGTCTTTTCCTGTTTTATAAGAACCCTATCAATTATGAATTCTCGTGGTTGTATTGGAATGTTCTTCTGTTATTTTATTTTTCAAATGGTTTTACCTGTTTCTGAATGTAACCCTGATATAATTCTTTTTAAGACAATCATTTCACTTTTAACAAACATCGATCTCTTTTAATAAAATAATTTTGTATTTGTGTAGATGATAATTTTACCTATAATATCGTTTCAATATGTTTATAATTTTACCTGATTTTTATACTGTGACTTCGACCACTCTAATATATATATATATATATATATATATATATATATAAGGTTGATCCGTCTATATGTGTCCGATTTTGACGTCTGACCTACCTTATGAAAAACCACTGGACCATCATCAGTTATCTTCGATGTGAGCACCATGTCTTCTGGCAATAGCCCTTCACCGTAACATCCATTGTAGGAGGCTCCGTTAAAGTACAGAAAGGGGAATCTTGAGCCACTCCTAGTGGCAGGCTTTCCAGAGGCCACGGACAGAGGTGACACGACGAGATGCAAGTGCTCTTTTCAATAGGCCAAACCTGCAAAAATCCATGGGACTCGCATCAGTTGACTTCACTGGTATGTCCTGGAAGGGAATAGCCTGGAAGGGAATTGCCATCTGTAGCAGAAATCGCTGGGTAGAACGCGACATATGTGATGAGGCCTTATACATATGCACACGAACTTGATTTACTGTATCTCCATACAAAAAGGGCAGATCTTCTGTATAAATTGGTGTGATAATATGTTGGTGATAAAATGCGGAGTTGATCTTGCAGTTGTTAGGCCTTCGGCGAATCGTTAACTTGCCTTCATAGCAGTACCCTGCGACAACCATAAAGCCCTTCGAGAAACTTGCTTTGCACTGGCGGATGAAGTCAGGACGGGTTTTTGCATCGTTGGGGGTGTACGTTAAAACTCGAATTTTGCCACAATCGGCTAGCTAAATCCATGCTTCATCGTGTGTGGCTACAAACTTACACTTGTCCCCGGATAGATGGCGTTCATAGAGGTGCCTACAGCGGGTTTTTATGTCCCTCCGATGAGCCGCAGTAAGAACAAGCCACGACCTTTAAACACCATCCGGAGTTTTAATTTGTTACGTAGGCGGCAGTTCACAGTCGACTGTGCCACGTGCACTCGTCTTGCCATCACACGTTGTGGAGGAGGGTTTTCCTGTAAGGCCATTCGCCGCAACTTCTGAGCTACAGGTGGCGTTACCGCAGTACACGGTCGCTTTCTACTCCCCTTCGTGGGTGAACGAAGTTCTGGAACGTCGTTGTGTTTACGTCGGTTAATTATGTTCTTGATGGTTGTTGTTCCCAACGCACACCTATTTTCCCTGCACTGTTTCTGGATCTGTGTCACGGAAAACTTGCCGTGGAAAAGTGCTACCACGTAGCCTTCCCAAAATCGGTTCACCTTGGGTGTCATGATTCACACAACACACACACGCGCGACCTTGGCATGATATTGGAAGGCTTTGGCTTCCTGTTATTGTTTGAATCATTCGGATCGGTCGATTGTGTGAGCAGGTGTGCAGGTTTCAAATCGGACACATATAGACGGATCGACCTTCTGTATATATACACCAGTAGAGCGAAGAAGACAAATATATAACCAACATGCTTTTATCTGTAAAAAGCACGTACTTTTCTATCAACGCCAGTTTACTTCCCCCGGACATCAAAAACCTAGAAATCGAACCATAACACCATATCGTGAAAGATTTCAATATCGCCAATGTTCTACAACATATTTCAATGCAAAACATAATGTTCCAGATGAAATAACTCATATCGTAGACAACACGGATCATTTTCATCCTATCAAAATGTTGGCATCTCCCAACTCTCCCAGAAATACGAACATATTTTAATTGTGTTCATTTCCCAACCACACAAACGCACACTGCTTAGCAAAGAGCTCTTCTAACAAAACCCTCTTATAGATTAATTTTATTAAGGGCTCTATTGGTTTTCAAACTCAAAACCTAAACATTACAACAATAAGAAATTAAACATTTTGTGGTAGTTCGAAAGCAAATTTTCAAGTAACACATAATTCAGTTCAGAATATATTACGTAAACTACAATCATATTGTTTCTTTATTCAAACAGGATTGCTAAAATGTTGAATCAAGGCTCTTTAAAATTTAAGGAACTTTTAACATGCAAGTTGCACATATCATGCGCATTTGTTCTTATAGACTCTATTTTAGCCAAACATTATTTTATGCAAAGACGAATTGTGATTTGGTGGACGTAACTTAAGTGTTGAAGAAACCGAAAAGTATGTTACTATATGCAAAAATTACACGTTTTTCCTTTTTTCAAGCGACGGAATGGCATCTGTTTAATGACTATATCAATCCTATTAATTAGGACACTTCGCAACTATTTGAAATTTTGCTTAGTTTTAATTAAATCCGACCAACAATAAGCATTTTAAAGTTAAATTTTAACCTATCAAATTAGTTTTCAATTTTAAAAAAGTAATTTTAAGCGTAATTTTATACATCTTACAGAATATAAAATTTTATATCATGCCAAACACGACATTTTGGAAGTAGAGGCAGAGCGCCTAAAACCATTAATTAAAACCTTCCACCCTAAAACCATTAATTAAAACCTCCCACCATAAATTTGACAATTACACTATGCAGTGAGAATATTGACAATATTCTTAAATCCACATCTGTCCTAAACATTAAGAAATTGTTACATGCAGGAAAAACATTTACTGCATGTAGTACGAAACAATATGTAACAAAAAATGCAGACGCAAATATAATAAACACACAGTAATCCAAACATAATAACGTTACATATAATATTAAAGTCAGGATAGAATTCTGCAATTGAAGAAGGACAACGCCAACGTAACAATATAGATCTAAGATAATGAATTACGCGATGAGTAGATCATAACGAAATAGTCAACTGGATGCATGGGAATTATAAACCAAATTTCCTTTTTGATAATTATAAAAATAATATATTTTCCTCTATAATACATGTGTTTGACGTAGATCTGGATATCGGAGATATGAAGAGTATGAAGAGATCGGAGATACGATGAATGAAATAATGATGAGATCGATTTTAGGCACTATTTTAAAGTTTGTAGTTGAAATCAAGCAAATATAATTATATCGATGCAACGAAGCAAGTCTTCGAAGAGTAGACTTGAATGGAATTTAAAAACTACTGTGAGATCAGAAGTTCCCGAATAGGACTGTATGAGAAGCGGCTCGTAAACAAAAACAAAAATCTTCTGTCTAAAACAAGCAGTAAGAGCTCATGCCAAATAACCAGACTCAGAGCTTTCACCTCCGGCCCGATGGCGGTAGTAAATTCGCCTTGATGTCCACAACTCAAATGAAATTTCGCACCACTAGAGTGATGTTGGCAGTAAATTCAGTAAAAATAAAAAAATGAATCTAATGTTTGTTCTGATATCTTGGTGAGTTCGTGAAAATCACAAGTCGAAGTATTCCCGCGCAAAAATACTTAAACGAAAACGAACGTTGAAAGAAAAAATTCCAATGGATGCATCTCAAGAGACATCCAACAAAACGAAAATTATTACAAATCTCGAGAGAAGGAGTAAGCAGCCATATCAAGCCAATTCATCCAAAAAATAATCTAACGTAAGCCCGTAAAATTGTGGACATGTAAAATTCAGAGCATTGCCGAAGTGATAAGATATGATTTTTATATCGCAGAGTCCCCTTGTTAATCCAAGTCCTAACTTTGTACACAGCTCCTGTCATTGTCGGCAAGTCAGGCCAACTATCTGTCTATGAAATGAATGCAAGCCATTATACCGCTGCAAGAAGGGTCTTTTCAAGGCAAAAAAACACAATAGTGTAATGTCCCCAGGCTGCTCCAACAAAAGTAGGTAGGCTCAACAAACAAATCAGGGGCCTGTGACCCCCTGTTCCAAAAGGGGGCTTACCCAATTCAACGTGGCCAAACCAACTTGGAGACTAGCCGACATTACGCCACAGGAGAGGGCACATAACAAAGGAAACCGCTATCGGACCTGAAGGCAGGGAGGTTACCTACCCATCAGCACCCTGCTTCAGCCACACCGAAGACAGAGCACACTCTAGTTTAGACACGAAGTATGCATGGAAGAAGCCCGAAAGAAGTGCCGAAAACGAAGACAGTTGGCAAAAGCAGAACACCAGGAAAAAGGCCCCAAAGAAAGGGAGAGGTACAGGCGAGAACATCCCGCAGAAAAGCAGAACACAAAACGCTACTTTAGCGACCTAACGCAACTAGGCCCCTAAAATGGTACAAGACTCAACACAGCTGAGCATTAGTTAACATTAAACACGTAAATTTAGATAAACTGAACTGATTTGACTATTCCCTAATATTACTGAAGTATTGAATCAAGATATCAAACTTTAGCTTCATTTATAACCACTTTCTCACATATGGATAAATTAACACCTAGCGGACTGAAATGCCGGAAGGTTGAGAATCTTTCCAACAATACCACTGTGATGGTAGTTAATCTACATCATAATGAAACCCTTGGCACAAAAAGTAACTAATAAAAATTTAATTTAATTTACTAAAATTTCACAAAAAACGCAGTGCAAAAGACTGACTGCTTAACTTCTTCGAGGGGGGGGGAATGTACGAATTTAACGATTCCGTTATTAAACATATTAAAATTGTATATTATCTTGATTACAGAAGCACTCTATTTAAGAACGTAGGTAAGATTTTGAACAACTGTTTTCCAAGGTAAAGGATTAGATTATTTCTCAAAAAGGTAAACCTACTATACTTTAGCCCAGTTAAACAGAACTTCTACAATTACAAGAGGTTAATATTTCTTTCAACGAAAAAAAAATTCAATATAACAACTGGGCCATAATTTACTTTTAACGTTCCAAAATTGTTATTAAATAAATTTGTATATAATTTCCATTCTTTTTAAACTTCACACACCCTAACCCCCGTTTAGACAATACAAACATGGTACACTATAGCCGGGTTAGGTGCAAAATCACAACATGAATTTCATTGAGCGAAGTTGGCCTACATTTGCAAACGCAGCGAAGAAGATCTGAATCTTTTCTAATTACCGAAACGAACATAGCGAATAGTTAAAATCTTACGTTTGACAACCTAACTTATGTTGGAAGATCGTGTAATTTCAGACATATCAGTTCCGAAAGAGCAAACAAATATACTGAACGGAAAATAAACGTGCATTCTAAATGATGATATCCACTATAGTAAAAGGGTAAATATTCAACGTACACGGACCATTTTCTACTGTGCTGAGGTTTAGTTATCTAAATGTGGGTGAACCAGACTTGGATGTTTTCGGAAGAGAAAGAGGAATTTTAAGAGGTTAAACATACATTACCTGAAAAGTAACTCGTCCCTATCAAATTAAGCAGACATCCTTATAGTGCACATCACCACACAGAAAAACCACACCATTTCGTATCGAAGAAAGCACTAATTGCACACACACAGAAAGAGGGGGTCAAGCCACACTGAAATTATATTTTTATTTATTTCAGAAAACGAACACTGCACACCACATACACCGCAACAAATCACTTCACACACTGATGAACGCTACTTCACATAACAAAACCCTCTTAAGATGCCTATTGATATGCTCCTTCCAGTCTACTCCTGGTTCAAACCAATATGGAGGGTGAGAGATGCAAACTGCAGCAATCGATACACAGCTCCTCTTTTAAGGAAACGGGAGTAACAGCTTCCTAAAAGTCGTTGTAATATACCAATGATCGCTGCTCTGTATTTATATAAACTTTTTTGACATTGGTTGCATTAAACTTTGGTTTAATATAACTTTCTGAGGCAGCGTAGTTTTTCGCAGCTTCACCTACTTGACAACCATGTTCCAACTACTGAATGGAATCATCCAATAAGAGAACAGAAAACCAAACAGAAGGAAGAGCGAAAAGGGGGACGGAGTTTACCACCAAAATTCTGACAAAATTAAAACAACAATCAGATCTTTTTAACTGTTTATGAAGATTTTCAACGAAAGAAAATTGCTTGAAGAAAATAATAGAATAAAATGTGCAAAGAAATATTAAGAAATAAATAGAAAAACAATACATATCCCGCCAAACAACAATCAAAGGAGTGTTTTGTATAGCTAATCTACATTTGTCATCTGGACAAATAAACTCTTTGTAGAAAGCCGAAGACGAAAATATTACCGACAAAGTACAAACATAAAATAAAATAAGACGACATACACAAAAAGGGGAGAGGGCAAGATATGTAACGAACAACCAAAATTGGGTTGTTTCATACTTTCCCCCCTACCAAAACAAGAAAAGAAAGACAATGAACGCAAAATTGGATTTCTTTTCTTGAAGATCAAAAAGTCCTCAAGGTTTTCATGTACGAAGGAAAAAGAGAAGGAGAAGCAGGAAGAGTCTTAATTCCCATTACTTAACAACTCCTCTTTTCCTTCTTCGGTGCAATCAAAAACCCGGATATTGCCTCTGTCCTAGCCCACCATATGGCCATAACCTGAGCTCATTTCGGGATTAGGACTAAATGCAACACTAGAAGATCCGTTATCAGGCGGTCGTGTGAGAGAATCTCTTTGAAGATAGGTGTTACCACACCTATGAGACGACTGCTGACAACCCTGATAAGGGCTGCTCCCGAAGTTCAACACCTGGGACATAGAACCCTGAAATTTTCCACGGCATACAACTTCCGAAGACGTCCCAGAGTTTGGACTCGAGACCATACCAATGGGACAACTCGCCACCACTACTGGGGCATGTTCCTGCACCGGATTAGACCGGGCAGCATCCACATCTGTGATGACAATCCTGATAGGCATCCTTCCCTCGGTTATTGTCGAATATCTTTGATTAGTGTTATTATTATTATTCGAATTATTAATGTTGTTCCTTGTGTTATTAGTGTTGTTGGTTGTGTTAGGCATGTTGTATCTATTCGTGTTATTATCGTTATAAGGACGAGTGTAATTGTTAGGGTTTCGAGTGTTATTGTCATAGTGTGTATTGTTGTTGTCTCTATTGTATTTATTTTGGCCACTGTTACCTCCCGTTCTAAATCTTGGGTTGTACGTATTAGTACCATTCTCCCTATTCCACCTTCTACACCTATTCCTATTTCTATTTCCATTCCTATTTCCGTTCCTTTTTCCATTCCCTACACTAGCTCCAATAGGAGACACTATCCTATCTGAACTAATCGACTCAGCCACTAACTCCAAAGTTTGTGTCCCAGCATTAGCTGTCGTCTGAACATTCCTAACTTGCAATCTCTTCCTACTATTCTTACTAGTACTTCCGTTATTGCCGGAGAATTCACGCTTCTGACTATCAGGCGGCTCTAACGAAGATTCAAGATCGAGTTCCACATCATGAACGTCAGATAACTCCAACAACATCAAGTTACCTATCAGTTCTTCAACAGTTTTAAGTTTCAACAAGCGCATCTGTCGTCCTAGTGAGAGAGGAAGTACCTCTAGCAAAGTTTCAAGCAACTCATCTTCCTCATCATTACCTCATAGGTCTCGATAGGTTTCTGCCACACTCCAAGCAAAGTCTACTATAGATTTGCAATCGCTACCCACAAATTTAACACCTTGCAAACGTCGGAGTTTTAATTTCCTCAACCGTTCGTCACTGAATTGACTCAAAGTGTTTCACAAAATCCCTGTATGTATGTATTTGAGTTTTAATTTCACTATACCAGGCTAACGCTCTGCCAGTCAGACGCCTAGATGCTACGAGCAACCGGTCTGCATCAGATAGCCTCATCAGACTTCGAAGTTCTGCTCCAAACTTTTTAGGAAATCATGAGGAATCTGACTCAGCACCTGATGAGAAAGTGGGAAAGTGAACTAGGGGGACGATGACAAAGTATCTCGCCGACAAAGTGTCTCTACGACAAAGTGGACCTTATTTTGAGAGACAGTTTGTCGGCGACAAAATGTATCTTCGACGAACCAAATTGAGAAAGAGAGACAGTTTGTCGTGTTCGACCCCGTCAAAGTATCTCTCCTCAGGAATGCGATACAGTTTGTCGGAGAGACACCTTGTCGCCGATGAACCAAATGAGAAGAGAGAGAGTTTGTCGTCTTTGCCCCGTCAAAGTGTCCCTCCTCAGGAATGCGATACAGTTTGTTGGAGAGACACTTTGTCGCCGATGAACCAAATGAGAAAGAGAGACAATTTGTCGTGTTCGATTATTCCTGAGTGGTTCGACTCAATGAAAAGAAATCCTGGAAAATCACAGTCAGGAAGGTCGACGGTAGGAATCGAACCCACGACTTCCCGAATGCGAAGCCAAGGTTCTACCAACTTCTCGGTAAACTGTAAGTATATTAAAGAATAAGGATAAGATATACAGATAAAGATAAAATGAACTGAATAGGCGGTAACAGCACTATGGCTTACGCCCGTCCCGATACGGGCGAAGCCCCTTATCTTTGTGACGTCTAAACATAGCTGTTAATTAACTAAAATTATAAAATCATATAAAGCTGAAGATGTAAAATGTCTCCAGAAATAGAAAATAAGGTAAAAACTAAAGATGTATAGAGTCTTTAGCAGAACAAGTTAAAAACGTGAAGGCTGTAAATGGGCCTTCACAAAAATAAAATAATAAAACTACATAAAACTTAACAGCCAAACAAAACAATCATCTCAAATAAACGGAGATAAACCAGTCTCTTGAACAAACATAAGAACTTTTCGCAATATAGCAGATTCATCCCCTAACAATGACGCAATGTCATTGAGGATGTTATAATGTTGTATGAGGTGATTATATCCTGGGGACGTGACGAATACTTAAGAATCAATTGCATTCACTACAATGCGGAGGGTCCAAACGTCGCAACAGATATCCATGATTCCTGCGACTGTGCCCTATACGTAGACGACATAAAAGTACTTCTTCACACCTACTATCTCGGCAAGATGATTTCCATGGAGCAACAGCTACTTTAATTTCTTTCAATTTATTAACAGCAACGTCATCCCGTCGTCGCTGACATTTATTCCGTGTGACTTGTCTATAATATATCAACATGTCCTGAAATGGGACATGTTGGATATCAATGTTACCACCTAAAGAGGCCTAATGTGCAGCTTGACCTGCCAATTCATTACCATGGATACCAACGACTGGGTATCCAGGAAAAGACAACCTCACCACCAGCATAGCAGATGGCGTGTGTCTTACACAGGATATCTTGCACGAGCGGATGTTTAGAATACATATTGTCGAGGCTTTGAACAACACTCTTCGAATCTGTACAAACAAGGATGCGGTTGAAACCACAAACAAGACTAAAATCTAAAGCCTTTAAAAGAGCATATAGCTCAGAAGTAAAAATACTGGCTTTGGGATTAAGACAAAATTGGCGGGCTTCCCCATCTACAACAAACGCGTATCCAACAGATTCATCTGATTTGAACCCATCGGTAAAAACAGATAAAACGTGGGTACTGACTCTGCAACGCACGAAAACATTGCTGGAATTCATCATGGATGTCTCCGTTTCCTTTAGACTGGATAAAGAGGTATCAATCCGTGGGCGGACAAGTTTCCACGGAGGGCGGGGACTAAAACGGATAGGGCATACAGTTGGGCGGTCTGCATTCAGATTCTCCTACAACTCTGATGCTCGGATGCCAAGTTGTCGGGTAGCGTGACCACGGCGTGCATATAGTGCTCGTTGTACTGAGTATACGACTAGGTTATGTGCTGGGTGGCCTGCTAAAGATTATATCTTACCAAGATAGCTCAACACATGGTACATCCTATGAATCTCGAGCGGTGGTTCAGGGGCATCAACACAAAGACTGGTGACCGGACTTGTGCGATACGCGCCAGTGAAGAGTCTGATTCCAGCATGATGGACGCTGTCAAGTGTATGTAAAGCAGAAAATCGTGCGGAGGAATATGCGTGACAACTATAATGGAGTTTCGATAAAGTGAGTGCGCGATAAAGGCGCAACAAGGGTGTACGATCAGTACCCCAACTGGGATGACTTAAGACACGTAACAAATTTAGAGTTCTGCTGCAGGAAACTTTAATTTGGCGAAGGTGACTACGCCAATTTAACTTACTATCCATGATCAGACCAAAATGTCATACGAACTGGAGTTGTCTGTCTCCAAGAAAGAGATCTGAGTCTACAAAACAATTTCGTTTACGGCACAAGTGTACACAGACTGTCTATAAGTGAAAAACGAAAGCCAGTCAACAAGACGATTAAACGTCAACTGTATCTGCCTAGATGCGAGGTTGATATTTGCAGATTTACAGACAATCGTCAAGCCGTCAACATATAAAAGACCTTGCACAGGAGGGTGAATATAAGCCATAACACTATTCACTGCAATAGCGTAGTGTTACGCTCAGCACATTACCTTGAGGTACGCCATTCTCCAGTAAATAACGCTCTGAGAAACGATCACCAACACGGACACGAAAATAACGATCGCTAAGAAAATTTGATATAAAATGGGTCATGTGGCCCCTAATGCCCCAGTCATGATGCTGGCATAATATGCCATATCTCTAGGTGGTATCAAAAGGCCTTCTCTAAATCGAAGAACACAGTAAGAACATATTCATTCCGGAGAAATGCGTTCTGAACAATAGGCTCTAACCTGACAGGATGGTCAACAGTTGATCGATATTGGCGAAACCCACACTGACCATTAGAAAGTAAGTTGTTATGCTCCAAGTACCACATTAGGTGTCGGTTTATCATTCTCTCAAGTAGCTTGCATACGCAGCTAGTGAGAGCAATGGGCCGGTAACTTGTCCGGTAATTTATCCTTGTCAAGTTTCAGAATGGGAATGACAATAGCTTCTCGTCAACTAGCCGGGAAGCTATCAGTCCTCCAGATCTGATTATAGAGATTTAGCAAGAAGACCTTTCCTTGGGATGGAAGGTGTCGTAGCATTTCATAATGTACATCATCTAGTCCAGAGGATGTGTTTCTAACATCCCGCAAAACAGTTTCAAGTTCCCACTCGGTGAAGGAGGCATTATATGCTTCGGAATTATGAAAGTGGAAGCGTAGAGGTATCATTTCTACCTGTCATTTAATGTTTACAAAATTAGCAATATAGTGCTGAGAGGTGGATATTGCTGCGAAGGCGGCTCCAAGAAGATAAGCTATCTCTTCTGGGTCAGTATACAAGACATTGTTGTGCTTCAGACCAGTCAATGGCTCGGAGCGACAGTTGCCTTGCAAACGTCTGACCCGTTCCCACACCTCTCGAATTGGCGTTTGTAAATTAATGGAAGATACGTATTTACGAAAGGAAGTACGCCGAGTTTTGTTTCATGAGACGTCGAATATATGCTTGTGACTGACGAACTCCATTGAAATTTGCCGTTGTAGGATATCGATTGAACACGCGTAGAGCGCGACTGCGCCGTCGCCGTGCTAGTTCGAGCTTATCGTTCCACCAGTGAACAGAATGCTGGCGTGGCGTTCGTCCAGACTGTCGGATGGAACATCTGGCAGCTCGCAAAATTTCACGGTTTAAGTACTCAACCGAATCATTATGGGGCAAATCTCCTTGATCAACTAGTTGGACACGAGTTTCATATTTACTCCAGTCAGCACGTTTCAGATGCCAATGCGGTAACTTTCGTGGTGTTTGATAAAGGTTTAAAAATTCTAAAATTACTGGGAATCACTACCACATAATCGTCATGTACACGCCATGCCAGCATGGGTGCAAGAACTGCACTGCAGAGAGACAGATCTATCGCTGAGTACGTGCGAAAAAACTAAAATGCGTGTTAGCAACAGTATTTAATTAAACTAAGTTTGAAGCGTCAATAAAAGTTCAAATTATTCTATCGCAGACATCTGTACGATCACTACCCCAATAACGTTATATGAATTAAAATCTCCAACTAAAATTATAGGTTGGCGTAACTGCTGCAAAAGATTCTGGAGGTCAAGGAGCGTTAAGTCTTGTTCCCTTGTTATGTACAAATTCAGGATTCTAACATGCTGCTCAAGGTGGACGCGAACAGCAACCGCTGGTAGGTTCGTAGTAATGTGGACAGGTGTGGAATACAGCATGGCAACAACACCAATTGCAACAACGCCACATTGTCGTCCATCAGTTGGAAAGTCTGTGCGATATAGTGTATAGTTCTTCCAGATCACAGATTCAGTTGTTTTAAACTTTGTTTCCTGAAAGCAAACTACAACAGGGGAAAGATCTGATAGCAAGGCTTTCAGTTCTTCATAGTATGAATGAAATCCGTTAAGATTTCATTGGAGCAAAGTCATTAAGATTAAGATGAAAGAGAATTATTACCTTTTTAACCTAAAAGATTTCCCTTCCTTGCTAACTAGAGTATATTCTGAGTCTATCATATCGTCCTCAATCATATCTACGTTTAGGGATGAACTCGTCGCATTCAAGAGAGGTGGATAATTTCGATGAGGTAGTTGAGTAGCAAGAACAGTAGTCAGATGTTTGATGCTCTACGCTAGTGGTGACATACGACTAGATCGTGAAATTTTACTGGCACGAAAAGTAGATACACCTAGTGGAGTATTAGAAGACTGCACAGGAGACATGTGTCTCTCAGCATGCATCGGCGTAACTTGATGAGTTGGAGAGGCTTGGCGATTGTTAGATTTATCTGGTTGAGGTCCCTTAGCTTGAGTTGAGACATCAACTGTCTGGGTGCCAATTGAGACAGTTTTAACTTGTGGTCGTGCTGTTACTGTGGAAAACGCACCAGATGGAAGAGTGCGTTGAGACTCTCTTACTCGATTTTGCATCACCAGCAGATAGTTTCTCTAGAACCATAAGCTCCCGAATTCGATTTTCCTCCTTAAAAACTGGAAAGTCACGCGACCAGGCCACGTGCTCACTCTTGAAGTTAACACACTGGGGATTCAGTGATTTGCAAGGATCTGCACCATGGGTGCTGGTACCGCATATTGCACATACAGCATTGGTCGCATTACACGACGTGCTGGTGTGTCCATAGAGGTGACATTTAAAACAGCGGAGCGGACTCGGTATATAAGGACGGACAGGTAAGCAATAGAAAGCTGCCTTCACGTCCTTGGGGAACTGTGGGGTGGCAAACGTCAAAATTAGCGAGCTCGTGGGTTGGAGTTCGCCACAATTTCTAGTTTTAATGCGTCTAACATTGACGACGCCTTGACTGGCAAGTTCACTCTTAATCTCCTCTTCAGGGAGATCTTGCAAGTCCCAACAAGATATTACGCCCTGACTAAAGTTCAGTTGACGGTGGGGTTCAACCTGAACTTGAAATGGGCCTAGTGACTTCAATTTCAGGAGATTAATTGTTTGCTTATCAGTAGACGTCTCCACTAACAAAGTGTCGTTTAGCTCACCTGCAACATGAGCAAGTTGCCGTTGAATAATGAAAGGGGATAATCCCTTCAAACCACCTGGATTTTCTGTCTCATTCTTTCTTTAATTACAAGATATCGCATGATATTCGGTATGATACTTGTCTGTTCCTCTACATCTATTTTCTCTTCCCTGTCACTGAATGATTCATTAGCTGTATGCGTCTTCTTACTTACTTCAATGACTTTCTCTTCATTATGTCTCTTCTTTCTACGCTGTTCTTTCTGCGACGTCGACTTATTATTAGGATGTAGTGAAGCCATGATGAATGAAAACCGTAAATGCCAACACTTCTCCGTCTTCGTTCTGAGGAGCCAACGAGGCTACCGGATACTACCCTCATCACCCTTGTCAGCAAGCTGGAAATAGAGGCGAAGTCCAATGACTTGGCGTCGAAATCATTTGCACTCCCGACTGATGGATACTTGGTACACCCACTCCCCCTAGTGTTGGCGAGACCAGAGGTCCGAAGAGCTCCCCAATGGCGCACTTCCCAGTCTCAACGAGCTAGACCGTCCAAGAATCTGCTGCTAAGAGCTAGGCGCTATCCAATGGTTCCGGCCCCTTTCTTCGGGTCCCAGGGGCCAGCGTCAATGCAAGTATATCCTGACACATCCTTTGTCATTGCGAGGAGGCCCAAGTCGCAGCACAAGAGGAGATGAAATAATGAATCATCTGTGGATGAATAATGAGGTGAAAGTAAATGAAGACTGATTGCAACCAGCATAAGCCGGCTGGACGATGGAGTCGCCAATTCCCTACGCCGTATACGAGCAGTGATAATCTGCTGCTTAGGCTATGTGATGATGCATCACGTTGCGGTCTGTAGACCTGCGATGAGGTCGCCAATCCCCTACGCAAGTGGGAAGTAAAAATTCTCAACAGATAAGCACTTTGGCCTGCTGTTGGAGTTCCCATAGGCAGCAACGATGTTCGCAGCTGCTAGGGCTCATTGCAGCCAGTAAAACTGACTGGGCGATGGAGACGCCACTTCCCGACGCAGGGGTGAACATTCGAGAAGCATATACTGTAAAGGTAATGAGCAATAAAGAAAGATACAATGTTGTGATGCAGAAAATACGGAAGATCATCTCACGCTGTGCAATCCACCTTACTAAATAATAATTATAAAGGTAAGCAAGAAAGTTCTGTCGCTCGTTCACCCACCACCTTCGAACATCGATATGTCACCTAAGACGTACCTGGAAGATCAAAAATAGTCACCATCAGCATCGACGACCTTCTGCCAACGTTCTGGAAGGCCATGGATTCCATCGCGGTAGAACTTGGTGGGCCGTGAAGCGAAGAAGGTATCAAGTGCATTTTGCACCTCTACTAGGGATTTGAAATGGCGTCCTCTAAGGTGATTGTCCAAGGAATGGAACAGGTGAAAATCGGACGGTGCAATGTCCGGGGAGTATGGCGGATGCAATAGTGTTTCCCATCCAAGGCGTAGAATGGTGTCCCGGGTCATCCTAGCCACGTGGGCTTAGCGTTGTCCTGTAATAAGAGAACCCCTTTGCGATTCAGAAGTTTGCGGCTCCAGAGTTTTGAGTTTTTCTTGAACACTGCTCAACTGCTGACAGTACACAGTTGCATTGATGCTCTGATCAACTTTTAGCAGTTCCCGATGCACGATGCCGCGAGCAGTCCACCAAACACACAGGAGGACCTTCTTCTGGCGCAGTACTGGTTTCGGCTCTTATGGAACCGATTCATGGGATGCTAACCAATGATGACGGCGCCATGGAGCTTCGTACAGGACCCACTTCTCATTACATGTCAACACCCTGTCCAGAAATGGCTCCTTCCTCAGACGAGACAGCAAAGAAACCCATGTGTCTGCTCGCGTTGCCTTCTGGCCTGGAGTCAAATCATGTGGGACCCATCGACCCAACTTGTAGTGCTTCCCAAGTTGATGGAGGTGCTGCCGAATGGTTTCTCCACTCACACTGAATTGTAGTCCCAGTTTCTCACATGTCTGGCCACTGTTCGCCTCAATTGCTGCCTGAAGATCTTCATTTGATACCTGTGTTGGTCTTCCTGCACGGGGTAAGTCTTCGAGTGTTTCGTTTACCGTCCTTTAACTTGGTAAACCATCGCTGCACCGTCCGCGTAGTCACGACACCCTCACCAAAGGTCTGGCATATCTTCCGTCCCGCTGCAGCTGCCTTTGACCCCATTTTGAACTCGTACAGCATACACGCCCTTATGACACCCTGTTGAGGTCCCACGTTCACTCTGTCCTTCCGCACGTTCACGGTGTAACTGAACTGCCACAACCAGGTAGGATGTTGGCTATACCCACACCAACAACTGAGCATCGCCTAATCTCCATTCGCATTCAACTCACGGTGTGAGGGCCAATTGAACACAGACCTCCACAAAAAGCAAAAAAAAATTCTTGGTTCCCTTATATATCTGATACTAGTGACATTTGATCAAGATAAAGGCAAGCCGGTGGTAGTGACTCATTTCATTCTGTCGTTGACACAATTTCATTCTTAGTAAATTTTAAGCTACATAAAGTGAGGCAAACCTGTTCAACGGGCTATTGCGCCGCAGACTTGGTTTATACAGGGTGTTAGATTAATGAATACAAAAAATTAAATTTGAATTTATTGTCGGTTCGTCCGTCCCATTGAAGAATCCCTTGCGCACTCATTGCAGAGTATTAAACATGCATTTCTGAATAGAACAGGTACTTCTTTGATTGTGAGGTTTCAAGCCGCACTCTCTACGTTAGATAGTTTTTGAAATATGATGTGGTGTCCTGCCCGAATGCAGGTCTTTGATCCGAAGGTTCCTGGGCAAGGTGAACCCATGGTGATTAGTCATTGCATTTGAAAGGATGATGTCCAAAGGACGGGATCTACAGTATAACGAGGGATCCGAACCTCTTGTGTCCCCACCGGGAATCGAACCCGGGGCCCCTTGATTACAATTCGACGAGCCGAGCTTATCCACTCATCCACCAGGGACACTTTTTAAAAACAGGTCTCTGAAATTCATTTTCCAACACTTTCTGTACATTTTTTTCTCCAAAACTAGTGCTATTTGAATTCAAGAGAACTTTTTACGCGTTAATCTAACACATTATATATATGTATATACAGGCGCGGATCCAAGGGAGGCTATGAGGGCTAAAGCCCCCAATAGAGGTCGAGGTATACACTCGATAAAATGACCTTTATTCATGCTTTACACTATATAAAATGGCACGTAGGTGTGTTTTATACTGTATAAAGAAAATGAATTAAGTAACAAAAAAACATTATAAAAATGTAAACAGGACGCAATTTTAATGCATGGCTAAACTTCGCTTGGTAAGACTATTTTCTTTACAATCTACCAAAGTCAAATGAACGGACAGGAAAATATTCAGATAATGAAGAGAGAGAGAAAAAGTTGTTTTTCAAAAATATTGGTTGCTCATATTGCGGCAAGCTGGCAGTACTAGAATGTTCAGTAAGTGAATACAAGGATGAGGTGTCAACAGTGCTTCGAGCTACAGTAAGACGTAGTGATTTTATTGTACCATTTGAAATTGTAGTTTACAGATTTTGTTTCACTCTCGAACTAAGTAACAAACCACAGATGCCAACCTTAGATATATCAGCTGCAGTTCTTGAGTCATTCCATCTCAACTCAGGTACTTGGTGTAAATTGACCATCTCTGAATGTTTTTGAAATAAGAAAAAGAAAACACGGTAGTTACTCCGACTAGAGATATGATTGCTCCTGAAGAAAATTTACTGGAAAAAAAATTCTCACTGACACTTCCAAAATTTGCTGCCCTGGTCCATTAAATTTAACACACGTTATTGTTTCAAATGGTTGTTGTTAAAATCTATAATACCGAGAGACCTGCATATTTTTTTTTTCGTTTTTTAAAATCTTAAAGCACTTAAATCACTTTTATTCAACGTATATGGAAAACATATTGTTGTTCAGAAACACTGGAGAAAAACATACTTCGAGAATTCTGAGCTATTGGTTCTGCCCAAGGATTCTGGATTCTGAGTAAAATCGGACAAGGGTGCCGCCAGGAAACGAGAACGCGGTGCTCTAGAAATGAATACTGACGAATTCGAATGAAGCTTTCACAGGTTTATCGCGAGGTCTACTGTTCGAAGAACCTTCATACTAGTAATACTTCCTTCTTAGCTGATTTTGAGTTCTAACTCTGAGAGAAGTGATATAACGTATTGTCATAAATATTTCAATTTCTTTCTGGACACCTTCCTAAGACTCGAAATAGATGAACTAATTAACCGAGCGTAGTGAGGTCTCCTAGTTGACTCAACTGGCAATTGTGTTGTCTGTCTCTGTGTGTATCTGTATGTCTCACAATATAATTGCCGAACGCGTGAACCAATTTGAAACTTTCATATACGGTTTATTTGCTCAAAGGACAGGTCAAGTTCGTTGGGGAAGAAAATCGGATAAAGGGAGAAGGCGTTAAAACGCCCCCTAAAAATGCAAACAAAGATAAAAATTAAGAAAACTATTATTAAATGGACTGTTTTCTGTTATAAGAGCTTTATAAATTTGCAAACATACTTCGGGGATTGTGGGCTATTGATTGAAGGGGGGGGGAGGATCGGTCAAGGATTTAGCAAAAAAATGAAGACAAAATCGGACAAGGATTTAGCTCTACAATCGGGAGGTCCACATTTGGAAGAATCTTTACAATAGTAATATTACAAGTTGATTGAAAACGTTAATCATTTGTTTATGCGCAACGATTTTCTAACAAATCCCTGTTAATAGGAGTTGATAGGAGAACTGTTGCTGTTTTCCAACCACTCCTGGTTCGGCCAAGAAATCTTTGTGCATTTCGTCTTACCTGTTGCCATTTACTTTAAGAGTTCTATTAAGTTACATAATACAATTTTTAAATCTTTAGATTCTATCATTTCTGTCTCTCCTCATTCTCTTAACAAATTAATTGTTCTTCAAAGGTTAGTGCTGTCGTTTCTTGCAAAATTAAATAATTTTTCCCTTGTTAGTGTTAATGGTTTGCTTTCTCATCCTGAAAGTAAATAAAAGAAAAACATACTTGGTAGGAGGAGATCTTGTCGCCGATGAACCAAATTGAGGAAGAGAGACAGTTTGTAGTGTTCGACCCCGTCAAAGTATCTCTCCTCAGGAATACGATACAGTTTGTCGTAAAGACACTTTGTCGCCGATGAACCAAATGAGAAGAGAGACAGTTTGTCGTGTTTGACCCCGTCAAAGTGTCCCTCCTCAGGAATGCGATACAGTTTGTCGGAGAGACAATTTGTCGCCGATGAACCAAATGAGAAGAGAGACACTTTGTCGTAGAAACACTTTGTCGGTGGGACACCTTGTCGGCAACGAACCAAATGAAGAGAGACAGTTTGTCGCGGTCCCGAACTAGGTCACCAAGCTTTAAGTTCTTCTGCCGGACATCCTGACTGTGACTGAAGTTTACTAGGGGTTTTCTCAGCTTCACTAGGTGAATTTTGGGATCATACCTAAACAAATGTTCGTGCATCCACATTTAACGAAAAGTATATAGTATACTCAAGATTATCTCAAATAGCACGGGTAAGTTTCATCTTGTTTTTATTTCAAAAGTGCCAAATTGTTGACATTTGTTCCTTTATGATGATACACTAGTGTCGAAAATTAAAGCAAAACAAAACAGTCTAGACAGAATTATTCTCCGAACAAGATCACAAAATAAAGTGGTCAACTTTGCGAATGCGTGGTCATCCTTAGCAATGGTACAGCGCGGAATACTGAAAACCAGTGCAGTGTCTTTGACAAACCTGGCTTGCTACTAGCGGTTAGCAACTGAGCATACATTTATTAAGTTCTTTTTTGGAGGTTGTCCCATTTATTTTTTGTTATTTTTCTGGTAAATGATTATTATTTTGTGTTTTTGCTATCCTAGGATTGATCTATATTAAGTGTTTTTATCGGGAAGAGGACATTTTGGCGAAACTACCAGTGGGAGTGCACTTTGGCGACGGACATATTGGCGACACTTTTTAATGACGTTTTGTGGCGGACATTTTGGTGAAACTATATGTGATTGACGTTTGTAGCCAGATAGTACATTTCGATTGAGATTGAGAATGCATCAAGGGAGTGACTAAAGTACAAAATCGCTTCCGTAAAATAGTAAAGCCAACTCAAAAGTATTGTTATTAATCCCGTAAAAATAGTATTATTTTTATCTGTTGACTATCTACAAACATAAATCATACTGGAATGTTAGACGCTAATATTGAAATGTTGGACGCTAATTAAAAGCGATTTGTTGTAAAGCTAACCTATTAAGTTTTAAGATGACCAAAAACAAAGAAATAAAGAAATGCGATATCATTAACGCCGCATAAATTTATTGCGTTGCATAGTTTACATATAATCTACAAACAAAATCACAATGGTGAGGCAAATATTTGTTGAATCTGCACTCTGTTACCGGTTTCCAATATGTATGGTATGTGCCACAGCTAAAAGAAATTCTTGCACATTTTTACCTCCACGGTTGAAGTCTTCACACAGTCTTTTTAGCCGCTCTTACATACCTTTGTATACCTCGTCTACATACTTTTTCTGGAGAACCCCCTCTTTCTCTTTGTATGACCATTGAGGACACAACTCTCTTTCAGTTGTAAGTGGTGGACTAATCTCCAAATTCATGCGTGCTGGTGGCCTACAACGTTTGAAAACTTGTTCCACGCTTCACAGAAGTTGTTTGTTCTGGACCTTCCGTGAAAATTCGCCGATTTAGGACGTCTGATGTTCCTTTTGCATGGGTCCGCCGAAGACATGATGAACTGTTCACCATCATTCAACTCTGTTACCGCTAAGGTATATATAGCTGCAGAGCACTTGCCATCGCTCTTTGCCATTGTCTTCGCTTTTCCTTGCTCTTAAAACACACAATCTTCGCTGGATTTGCTGGATGATTGTGATCCTTTGTTAACTTCGGATCTCTTCTAAAATGATCTGTAGTAAGAATACCGTTTCATTTCATACAAGTTCTTTCTACACATCTCTATCGTGTTCTCGTTTTTCTCGTTCTTTCTATTGTATACAAGAAGCCATCTAAAGCAATCACATCACCACCCCTTCTAGAGACGAGCACTTCCATTTCAAAGTAAACAACTGATAGAAATAGGAATGGAAGAAAATCAAGTTCTCCCCCTTACTTTGAGAAAAGAATGTTAAAAATTATAACATTCTAATTATAACCATCTAACTATCCGAATTATTTTCTAAAATTCGAATTCGGTATTTTTAGCAATCAAGTTTTGGTCATCCTTATGAAAATTTTTAAATTGTTTTGAAATAAGGTTCCCCCTCCTCCAGTAAACGTTTTCTTTGGACTTCAAGTCTATTCTGGCCAACCCTCGGAGCAGATACTTCATGGGTCTGGATCCTATTTAAATGCCCTAAAATTGGACACAAATTCACTATATTTTCACTCAGTTTGGTAACTTTTAAATGTCTTAACAAAGTACATTCATAAATATCTTTTTTCGCCAAATTGTCCGTCAGTGAACTATCTGTTAAGAGCATTGTCGCCAAAATGCCCGGCGTCGAAACATTCGTCACCAAAACGTCCGTCGCCAAAATGTCCTAGATTCGTTTTTATCATGCGCAAGTTCTCTTTCTTTACAACTATCGTTGTATAGATTATTAATGACTTTTAAGAAACACTTTCCTGGCCAAAGTGTTGAGTTTTGCTTTAATTTTTGACAGCAGTGTAGTAAGATAATTTCAGTACTTTGGTCAATGTAATACCAATTCCTTAGTATCAGAAAGGAAATGAGTGATGGAGAGTTTTATCAATCGCAATTCTGTTCTTGAACGGAACCTGATATGCGATCATAGAATACTTTAGTGAAGAGTGATGACTCATATGTTTGTGCACCCGCAGTCTGTCTCGGATTCCAACCCGAGCTTAGTTGGAACATGTTAATAGTAGAGTCGTTCTAAGCAGCTAATGGTTCTACGACAACGAACGTCACAAGTCAACTTAACTAAGAGGAGAATTGTGTGTTGCCAGAATATAGTGGATTCGAAGGGCTTTTACTTCCTACACCGTATTAAAACCACGAATCTTTACTATACGCTATTCATGAAATCACCACTCCATCTGACGAAACTGCCTCTGTAGTGCATCCAGTAAATAATTCACATTCCACTGGTTTGATGGAACCATCCATCTGAGCTGGGGTACAACTCCCTGTTCCAACCAACCCTCCCGTTTTGTCGAACTTTTCCCTACATATTCCGTTGTCCGAACATAGTGAAATAAATGCACTATAAACACTTACAAGAATTAAGAGTTCAATAAAAGACACTAGCATTACTATCTTCTCCCCTTAGGAAAATAACTGGGCTAGGGGGTAATTCGTGTCAAAATCTTCAGATAGGAATGCTCCCTATAACACGTGATTTCACACCCTGCCTGGGGCAGAATTTAGTTAAAAGAAATTGCACTTACAGATACATAAAATATATCTGCGAAACGTTTTTAATTCGGACTACACTATAACTTTGGTGACTTATCTAGACGTTTTGAATGCTAAAAGTCATGCCGGTATTTCATTTTCATAACATCTTTTTTTTTTTTTTCAAATTTATTTTATAGAACAATCAAGGCTCTGTGAATGAAACTATATGAAGATAGCTTTACCAACTGGAAGAAATATTCTAATAAAAGCCTGTAGTCCGTCATTTGTTTCTTCATTTGTACCATGCGTTGCCCTATGTGGCTCCTGCACATTTTTATATTACTTTACAATAAACGTAGATAAAACAAATTATTAAAATACACTTACAAGAAACGCCACGCTCTGTCCGTCACCGACTGAAGTGGTTTTGTTTTGTGGGGTGAAAGAACAATTTAGATGATTCAGAGGAGTAGGGCCAATAACCCCACTTTGTTGAGATATTGATGCTTCTTTATATCCCTTCTCGTACCAAGCTGGGTACAATTGTACCCGAGTTGTGTGTTTTTTTAAGTTATTGTATACATTTACTTTATCGTAAGTGGTTCAGCCCTAGTTTCATTGTCAAATAGACTTTCTTGAATATAATTGTAAAACCAAAATAATATCAGAGTGGTATTTATTTATTTATGTCGCTAATAATGATGGTGGGCACAATTGTACCCAGCTTGGTAGAGTATTTACCCTGTTGCATTTTTCTCTCTCTTCCTCTCACCTTCTGCTAAATATTTCGATACTATGTCAACATTGAAAAAGTTGTTTTAATATTACAACAATGCATACCTAAAGTAAAATCGAAGTGGTATGTATTTGATTATGCCGCTAAAAACGATAGTGGGTACATTTGTACCAGTGGCGGTGGGTGCTATTGTTTGCCCGTTGCGCAACACCCCTGTCTTAAAGTTATATGTACTCACACAACATAGAAAATAATTTCCCAAGTTTCTACTTAGTTCGACCCACGAGTTCCCTAATTGGTTTAGTTCTTCAAAATAATATAGAACACTGTATTTCTGGTACCAAAAGATTACTCACAATAAGAAGTCTGGACTTTACCCTTTACCCTAATTATCATTTCGTAAGTCAAATTTCTTGATAAGATTTTCCCTCATTTCTAAAGTGACAATAATATGAAAACACTTCCTGTGTTCTGATGGGTTCAGCACTGAATTCATTTCCACAAATGAAGCAGTTTACTTTTAAATCGAACGTTCCTTCTGAGTTCCTTTAATAAGTTAAAGATGTTGAACGATAAGTTGGGTTATCGGTCTGCATTGATATATGATAAGCTTTGATACTAGTACGTCTTTTATAGTTTTGCCTGCATGCACTGTGAACCCGAATAGTACTTTCTAGTTTCAACTTTTCATGCAGTACTCGTTTCATTTCAAAGTAACCCCAATAACATTCGTAATTCTCTTCTTACTATTACCGTTTCTCTTTCACTATATTTCCCACTAAGGTTACATAATAAATCAAAACCAACAATTCTTGTTTTATTGCATTTCCAATAAATAAGTAAATTGCTAAGTTTAATGCATTCATTCCACTACGATAAGATCATGACAAAGTTTCTTTAAAATTATAACCGATTACTACGCTCTGACGGAAAATATAAATATAACGTACAACATTCAATTAAAAATATACCACATCTTCAAAGGTAAGTTACATACTAAATATACTTTCCAACTAATAGAAATATGACCAACCTTATCGTAATAAATTCTATGAGGTTCTATTTGCTCTTGCTGAGCACAGAAAATAGCTTACAATTGAAGTACTTCCTTCCTTTTTCATTACCTACATAGGAATTTTGACGTGACTCAGTCTTATTTGAACCTGGCATGCTTATCTGAGCACGTGATATATCACATGAAAAGTCCGCCAGAATACACTACCAATTCACCTATTTAACTTGCCCCTACACAGAAAAGACAAATCGTCATGATCTTTCACAGCTCACAACAGTCTAATGGGAATAGGGCACACATAGAAGATAAAGCATTGCTCGCGCGCTGGTATGCTTCATTTCTATCTCACTAGCTAACACAGTTAATTGTTCAGCCATATTGATATATATACATCATTTTAAGGCTTACAAAACAGGCAATAACTTTTATTTCAAGCTTGTATTTGATATTGTGAGTTTTAAGCAAACTACATCGTAAAAATGTAATTATTAAAAGCAAAATAGCGTTAAAAAATTAAATTTACGAGATTTCGCCTTCTGTTTCTTCTAAATGTAGAACATTATTACTACGCATAACAATATTATCCACTAATTGTGTGTTATTTACCAAATAAAACAAGGTATGTGTGTAAGGTATTTCATTCTTGTTAAGTTTTCTCTAAAACATTAAGCAACACGGGTATGGTTTTTAAAAACACATGTTGCGACTGATGGTCATATTGG
This sequence comes from Lepisma saccharinum, assembly GCA_022664845.1. Classification (NCBI taxonomy): domain Eukaryota; kingdom Metazoa; phylum Arthropoda; class Insecta; order Zygentoma; family Lepismatidae; genus Lepisma; species Lepisma saccharinum. Next base: position 10,247 of record JAGDQP010015993.1, on the reverse strand, counting down.
ATTTCAACCATTCGGATCACTTTTTCTGTGTTAACATTTCTAATGTGAACCAGGGAAGTTTGAAGCTTCTGAAAATATTAGTTTCATTTAGTCCTGTAGGGTCCATAGGGTGGTACCCTAGCCCCCCTACTAATATATTTTATAAAAAATTTGAAATCGACATTCGAGAGTCAACAGCGATATCATTCTAAATTGAGACTTAGTTTCTTACTTCTTTACGAATTAATATTCCTATAGTGTCATCGAGCTCATTGCCATCGTTTTTGTTTTTCTTCTAATAAAGCATTATATATTTTAACTAACTATCTGCTGTGAAATCTCATATACCATTTGACAGTTAAACCAGCAATGCATCCCACTTTGTTACCATTCATACTCTTTAATGTACCTATCACTTCATTTTCGGTAATATTTTTAATTAACTCACTTTCTTACATCTCATTTAATTGTAAATAGTTTATAAAGCTATTTGTACGTTGCCTGTCCTTTTACAGTTTGCTAACAGCTTGACATCGCGCTGCCATCACCTTTTAAATGTTACTATCCGTCGCGCTTTTTACCCTCTTATTTATTCCATATTGACGCTCTTGTTATTATTTTGCTTCAGTAATATTTCATATTATCTACACTGACGAGTACATACGAAATATTCTAAACATAGTTCTTCGCTTATTTATAGTTAACGGTAATATCTCCCTAAGTCGCAGTTTCTCCAAAACACCAACAGCAAACTCTCAACTATTTATTATACATTTTGTGGTTCAATAATTGCAAGTTTGCTGTGCTACAATATCTTCAAGGGAATACGTCGAAGTACCAGTGACCTTGTACATATAGTTTATATATTACTTCAGTGTACTATACAAAAAATTGTGAGAATATTTTTATGTAATAAAGTAGAGATGTAAATAAAAAGGAAAAATAAATGGAAAAGACGCCGGATAAGTGAATAAGACGCTGGACTACAAATCAAAAGATCGCAAGTTCGATTCCAGACGTAGCCAAGTGGGGAAGTTGATTTTTAATACGTAATTCCGTTTACTGAAAAGTAAATGTTCATATTGTTCGGCTTTCGTTCGGCATCGCTAGGTCAACGGTCAAGGCATCGGGTCACACAAATAAAACAAGATTACATAAAATTATATTGTTACAGAAAAAAGCGATTAGAATAATGTATGGTTATCAGTTGTATCATCTAAGTAAGAGTTTGTTTTATCAAACAAATATTTTTTCCGTTAGAAGTGTTACTTAAAATTCATTCAAGTATCTACGATCATAAAGCACTGGGTGGAAATATGCACAGTAATTTACTGTTGATAAAAAGGAATGAAGTGCTTGGAGATAGGACCAGACAAACAGAGCAAATCAGCATTGATAGCATTAAAACTTCTACTTATGGTACCAATAGTGTTAAATATAATTTATGTCAAAATTATAATACTTTACCTAAACACATAAAGACCATAAAATATATTCCCAAATTTAAAAATGAAGTAAAAATTACTACATAGATCAAACCGTACCGAAAAACGTTAAAACGTACAAGCAGTTTTTAACGGCCCAATAAGAAGTTGCTACTTGGGTCTTCACAACTAATGACGTGAGGGGTATCGCCTTAGCAAATCACACTCAAAGTAGTACGATTGGCGAACGCAGCTTGGAGGCTAGTTCAATGCTTGCCCTATTAAGCAATTTAATACCTTGGCAATGAAATTTTTAGCTAGCGAAACCTCTATATGCGTCACTCCCTCAATCAAAACATTGCCCATGAATGAAATGGTTTGGTGCGAATGAAATGGCCGTTTTGACGCCTCGTGGGGAAGTCATCTCAGCAACACAACACAGGGATCGTTTAAGGTCACGTGTCTAACGCCACAAACTCTGTGTCCAGCAAACAGGCTGGGGTGCCCATACAGTCAAGGGGCTGTGTGTTGTTGAACAGCGTCGTATGAAAGTGCATCATGGAGAACACAGAATTGCGAGTGCTTTATCATTGAGAATTCAAACTGGGACATTCTCAAACAACAAACCGCAAAAAATATTAGCAGTGCATTTGGGACAGGAATGGTGAATGAACGCAAGCATTCGCCGTTGTTTTGTCAAATTTCGTTCCCATGACACAACATTGCAAAATGAGCTCCGTGGGTACTGACCAACGCCATGTGCGGATGAACTGCTAAGGAACCCCGTGGAAGCGGACCCTCTTATAAATGATAGTGTGCCATTGCAGACGAGTTGGTATATACCATACATACCACTGTCAGTTGGCAGCTCTCTGCGATCGGTAAGGTGAAAAAGTTGGACTCATGAGTGCCACATGAGTTGACACCAGCCAACAAGAATCGTCGTTTGAAGCTGTGCAGTTTTCTAAGCGTAAAAAATAAGCAGGAACGTTTCTTGCATCAGATGAAAAATGTATTTGATATGACAATCAAAAACGCTGATGACAATGACTAGATGTAATTAACGTCTAGTAAGGTGTCCTAACTCACCTATTCTTCCCCGGAAGCTGTTGTTGGTGGTATGGTGGTCTATGATGGGAGTGATCTATCATGTCTTTCTCACTGCAGATCGTTACAGTGCTGAACTCAATTAAATGCGTCGCGAAATTGTCCGCAAGCATCCAGCAATAGTGAAAATACATTGTGTCATCATATTGCATAACAATGCCTGCCTATACGTAGTGCAAAGAATGGTGCAGGCTATCCACGAATTTTAGTATGAAACTCGTTCTCACCCGATCTCTCTCCCATTGACTACCACCGTTTCCAGCATCTCGATCACTTATTGGCAGGGAAGACTTTCCCAGGCAATACGTACAGTTGAGGATCTCCTCGCATCGCAGAATCCAGACTACTTTCGCCTCAGAATCCAATTGTTGACTGAGCAACAGTGTGTGGATATAGACTACGACTACTTTTATTAACAAGCTAATATACTATTCATTTTTTTCCTTTGGATATGACGCACCCGGGGAGGACATTTTATTCGCATGAATCGAATACTTCGAGTGTCATTTGCTAAGCCGACATTATGTAATGTCATTTGGCGTAATTTCTGACAGTGCCGATATGTCGTTAAGCGTCTGTATCTCCAAAACTATGTATAACATTGATTTTGTTTTTATGGGAAGATTTTCCTGTCATGACATAAATAATCACCTCCCGAAGTTTACACCATTTTTTCGTGAACACCGTGTATACCTTCGTAGGTTAAGGAACTATATTGGGTGAGTAGGACTACAATTTGAGCTCTTACTTGGCTAAGTTGTTAACCCTGTGCTAGTTGGTGCGAGCAATTCCTGCTTCAATTGCAAGTGGAGGCTTAGTATATTTCGGTGTTCACCCACCATCTTGAGGATATTTGGCAAGTCACTTCAATAAAGAACTAGTCAAATCATTTATAGAAGCAAGATAAAGAGGCTATTGGAATCATTGTGTTGGCATGAAATATACACTTGAATGGAAACGGCAACTATAATAAAAGATACCGTGGTTCAGTGGTAGAGCGTTAGCTTAGCATTCGGAAGGTCGTGGGTTAAATACCAGGGGGCGACCATCCCGTCTGAGTTTTTTGGGGGGTTTCCCTCAGCCAATACAGGCAAATACCTTCAACTTAGACTCTCGCCGCTAATTTCCCGCATCCTTTTCCCTCCTCGATCCCGGTCTGAACCTTCGTGTCGTGCAAATGAAATGATGTACGATTATCTACAGGCTCTCTGCAACAGAGTATCAAAAATACATCTAGATTGATTTCTTCTAATTAAATGATAAATAGCAAGTGAAAATTAGCCTTCTCCCAAGTTACTGAAGTATACTTGAATAATATTTATGCAGTAAAGTGGAATTTTCACTATATAATATAAATGATTAACCTGTAGCACTTTCTGGTGTGATTAATTGGCTATTTTATAATGATTTTTAATTGATTATATATAGTAGTACCCGTATACCAAGTCCGAGATAAGGACAATTTACTTAAATTAATTATCTTGACAAGTTATATTTTAATTGGATAACTTTATGAGCTGAAATATTGATATCATGATTTTATTAAAGATTACAATCCATTTTATTTAATTTATTTTTCATCTTCATTATTCGAGATAAATCAACAATCATACAAATCATATTCATTAATATTCATCCACATATTAATATCGTCATGTTTATTGCGTTATTTGCTTTAATTGCCTCCGCAACGCTCAGTTCATCTGAGTCTGGCGCCGTTACTTAATAATTTGTTATTTGGTAGGTAGAGCAGTGGAGCAATAAAGGATTGACGTTTGTATTTTCTCTTGACCTTTTATTAAAAACACAATATAATAAAAAATGTTTGCAATATTAATTATGAATAATATTGTATCATCCTATAACAATCAGCAAAATAGAAGTATACTTTAAAGGTTAATTTATTAATTTTGCGTATGAACTACAGTTGAACTATGATTATAAATAAACTACAGTTAATTTTGCGTATGAACTATGGTTATAAACTACAGTTCATCTAGGTCCAGCGCTGAGAAACTGACTTCGGATTATCACCAACACCAGCTTAGTTCATCTAGAATATTACACAAGTCAGTTGTCTTTGTTTATAAATTCCGTGTGTGTTTCATATAGTGTTGAATTGGATCTGACGTGAGAACTATGCCGTATTTTTTGTGGAAATCTTATATTTTGTTAATGTTAGGTATTCAGAGAGAGCTTTTGATTCGTGCGACAAGTACATGAAATAACGCATCAACAGAAAATAATTTCTTTGTTCCCAATTCCGCTTTATAACCTTTCAGGTACGAACATCCGGCATTGACTCGTTGGTCACTGTATTTATGTATTTACTTAAGTACTAAACCGACGAATCAGGCAACATGTCATGTTGAAGTGGTATTCCCGGGTGCTTCTTAGAAGACACATTTTAGTTTTTAATATTATACTAAAAAGGAGACATGTCCCGATGTTTGCGCATAAGTAAAGCCAATGGAAACAATGAAGTTCGCTTTTATAGGCACTAACGGTGAAAATCGAATTTACTTTGCGGAAAATTTCAGTATCCGGTATGATTTAGTAAATATATTTACTCAATAACATTACTAGACCGTTATTTGCATGGTGACTCTTTATTCTTGACCCTCCCCTTTTCTACCATAGTTTTCATTTAATATATATTTAATTTATCACTTAGCATTCTTTGTGCACTAAAGTAACATACTGCCCTTACATGCAAAATCACAATAAAAAGTAACCTTCCCATATGGGCACCGCTGATGATAGATAGCTTCACAAATTCAATAACGTTTCACATTAAGAAACAATTTTCGTAAAGACTTCGTTATAGGATTTTCACACCAAATAGTAAAACCATTATACGAGATATTATAACAGATCTGTTTAAAGCAAATGAATACCTTGAGAACGTTTTAGCTCGAAAGAAGGTTATATCATCATGTTTTTCAGAGAATTTGACGATGTCGCCCAAGCACATAGCTGGACTGACGAGAGAAATAAAAAACATTCTTCCAACTACTTTTTTGGGTTATATCAGAGACAGAATCCTAGTTTGTATTGACGAACACAAACTGAATGACTTATCTTACAAGTAATACAAAGATAAGCTTGTTCAGGTTTTCAAGAGACTTGGTGAAAAAGTAGACATTGGCAAATAATTAAGACAGCTCCTACGGTGTAAGAAAGAAAGCGTCACGGCGTGTATTTTAGACATGCAATCATTCCTAATAAAAAGTGATAGTCAATATCAGACGAAACTGCTTCCAGTTGGTAGGACCGAGACCATATTGTAATGTTGGTGTGTCTTGCATGTATGTCAACATAGCAGCAGAAGATATCAACAACCTCGTGAGACAAAGATGTCACAGACAGCAACGATATTTACGACAAAACCGTGGGATTAGGAATAAGAGAGTGTCGCAGCCCAGGCAGAGCAGCATTCCGCTGTTGGGAATGGTCACTTACAATCAACATTCGCTGTTGGAATAAAGAACTCCTATCATTCTGCTGTTGGGAACGAGCACCCTCAATCCTATACTGTCTGATGTTGGGGCAGGATAACCTAAAATCCTTCTGTCTGCTGTTGAGACAGATAACCGAATCCTTTCTATCCGCTGCTGGGATAGAGATTATTTACACTTCGACTCTGTTCTGCTGTTGGGGTTAGAGTCCCCTAGTTAAGGGGACTCCCACGATTCTTGAAGAGAAAATATGTCTCCGGGCAGTGATTTTGTTAAGTGAAAGAGACTGTTGTATCCGGACGCTCATTTTATTAAAATACCTTAAAGCACTTTTATTGTCATATTTATAATAAAAAGGAAAATGGTCTAAAAATCCCGTGTACAATTCTACCAACCCCGACAGAACGTTCCGATACTATATGGAACGGGTACTCCCCAACAAATTTAACACAGTCGAAGAGTTCGCGAATAGGTTAGTGCCTCTCGAGAAGTAAGGTACAGTATTAAAAATAGATGTAGGAAAATCGAAATTGCGTCTAAAATGCACAAAAGTTGAAAGAAAAGTGTGTTGATGATTCTTTACCAGCTTCAAATCACTTCTCCATAAATAACTCAGATATGTAAGATTCGGAATAATCGGAATCGGAAACAAAACAAGTACCAAAGGATGAGGAAGTTGTTACCCATTCGTTACAAGCTAGGTTAGACAAAATAGAGTTAGAAATTCAAAATCAAAATGGCAGGAAACAATTTCGAAAGCAAAATAAACAAAATCTTCACAATCAATTTAGACAAACCAACTTTCCTCAAAACCCACCGTCTTCGTTTAAAATATTGGCAAAATCAACAGCCACGTAACGTAAATGCAAGTCAAAAATTTCGCCTATCAGTACAATCATCCTTATTTTCGGAAACGGTACACAAATAGGTACAACGCAAATGCAAGGAGACAAAATCCATACGCTCCACAGAATTCCGCACCCGGCAGCAACAACAACGACAATGTTCCAAATGGCATTAATTATCGTGTGCAAATCGCGCCACAAATTGCTCGTTCAACAATCAGTCAGACAGATGAACAAATCGTCAATTTCCCCCGAAACAAGAAACATTATTGGCAGAACAATAAGTTTCCAGAGCCACTGAGATACGCAGCAGACACACACAACGTTAAATCATTGTAATTGCGATTGTCCGGTGAAATATTTTAAACGAAAAGCCACAGTAGTTCAGCAAGCGAAGGCAACTGCTGTAAGGTCGGCTTATACCTCAGTATACTTTTTCTAAAAAATCACTGCCACAAGTTACTATTCAATAGATAATTGGCAATATGACGGAGTTCTTGACAAAGATAGTCTGGTGTGTCTAATAGATAGTCTTTTAATTACAAACAGAAAGAATAACGTTATTGTGATGCAAAAATTTCAGTTATAACTGGAGGAATTTGGGAAAATTAACGGATATGTAATATTAATAAAGCTACATTTTTATGTAATTGCACATTCCATTTACAGCTATGTAGGACGCTAGAAAGTAGAAATGTTCATGAATTGTAACACTAGCATCATTATATGTGAATTTGATTTTACATATTTCGTGTTGATTTTACATAAGCCTACATATTTTGCAATTTTCTTTCTAAACTTTGCTTTTCGACTGCCTTTTAAAATGTCCCACAGGGCAGAGAGGGATTCAAGATTCTCAGTTGCAAAACAATATTGACAAAACCACGTCATTAGATTCCTGACATGAATAAAAAGTACAAACCATCTAGAGTGCGCAAATGCTCTGTTTCAGCTCTACAGGGAATGTTGGTTTGGGAAAATGAACTTTAGATCTTGATATTTACAATACAATTAACAGTAGAACTATTAATGGTTTCCTCAAACATTTCAAACATGCTCTATCCAATATATGCGTATTCCCAAATGGCGCAATGGATGCACAAGGAATTCTCCAAAGGACATAGAGGATTCCCAGATATTATCTGGTGTAAATGAAGCTAGAAATAAGTATGATGACAGGACCACCTACGCCAGTGCTACCCCGCGACGTGGAAAGGTCGTTTTCAGCATACAACTATATCCTTTCTGATCGGCGGCAATCTACGACCGTAGAAAATATGGCAAAATACCTGTGAATTATTGTGTTTAGTGTTGAGTGAGGTGCATCATTAATCATTTATTAAACCACCGTTGTATCTATGGAAAGATAAACGAAGATAAATGTTTATCACTGCAGTACATATTCGGTTTATTTGATATTACATATTATTCTACATATTTCATTAGTTTTTGTTACATATTTATGTACATATTTTGCAATATGATATTACATAAAAATCCTAGCTCTTAAAATTTAGGTTAGGAAAGAAAACATTGAAGCATATATTTTAGTTCACCATTTCCAACTTAGAATTTTACTTGGCTCGGAATTTGTCGAAACAAAATGCGTCTTTAAATTTTCATACAAACAGATTAATTTTATATTTTGGCAGGTCTCCACAAAATCATAGAATCAAAAGTTACGATAACATACAACGTCTTATAAATTTATTGCAACGCTAGTTCAGCAACAATTGCAACTGTACTATGATACGGCGAAAAGAATATCTTCACCCACGTACTAAAACAACTAACCCCGTCAAATTAATTATCAGAAAACCGGCTCGGAATGTGTGATAGAACCGGACAAGTCCATTCAGAAAACAGCAGACAAAAACTTGAAATCACAAATCAAAATTCTCAAAAGATAATACTTAAGCGCCATACATTTTTAGGCAGAACTGATCATGGTGCTAAATTTCCACCCGAATATTATCATTCTGAGACTGTAAATGACTGAGGAGGAGCGTACTCACCTCTAAGAAGTTAGAAATCCTTTTGATCCTAGTAAAATAGACATAGGCAAAGACGAGAGCTAAGAGACGAGATTCTAATTTTTGTGTCGCGGGATCGTAGATGTATCTGTATAGAATCCATAGTTGGAGGAGTTAAACATTTTGAAAACAAACATTACTTTGCAGTGAAATACTGAGATCATACAACGAGAAAAATCATCTAGGGTTTCTTGTCGACGCTTCATCTCGTTGCCCAGAGGCGTTCCTCGAACCCATAATAAAGTCCCAAACGTAGAAGGAAACTGCTTTAGTAAGCTTTTTTCCTTGAAAATGTTATGAAAGCGCACGTAGTAAACCTATCAATCTTTGCAACTTTTATCGCTTACATATGATCTAAACCATTAGCATTACTATGCACTGGCAAAAATCTAATTTTGTGTGACAGCTGTGTGTCTTATACTTTCCGAAGATACAAAGATGCGTAGCAAATATACAGCGTTTACTTTGTAAGATCCAACAATATACTTTCGATTGTAAATTCATACCATCATCAAAAAACATATGACGCGTTATAACGGTATTCAAGCATGATTTTTTTAAGTACTCTAAGGCTCTACACATAAAGCTTCATTATGCGTACCGTAAAGGACCCAGACATTTTAGTTCAACGGAAAGACTTGTAGCATCTTTTACAGACGCAATTCATAGGTTAATAGAATCCGGAAGTGACTGGCACCGGTTAATACCCGCAGTCACCTACTATTTAATTGTGAGTATACATTCAACTATCGGTGCCAGTATCTTTTCCCTTCTCCATACTTACAATCTCATAATGAACTTGAAAAACGTTATGGACATAAAATATCAGAAATTTAAAAATCTTTGATTCCACGAGAAAATTGGTTCAGGAAAAACTAAAACACAAATTCGAACTGGATAGAGCAGATTTATAAAGTTCAAATAAGGTATTAGAGTTCAATATAGGGCAAGAAGTTATGATTTGATGCCTAGCACATGGCAAAAAAAAAAAAAAATCTGAAATGTTCACCAACAGATGCTCTATCCCAGTTTCCATAGTTGAGAAAATCAACCCAAACACATTTAAAATACGTTATTTGAACGAAAAAGGACAGCAATATTTGGCAGTGGTCGTCGTAATAAGCATACGGCAAATTTAAAAAACAAAGTCAGATTAGAAAATACCCAGGAGTTCATGTGCATAGTACATGTTACACAGCTGGAAAATGAAATTCTAACACTAACAGAAACTAGACTTGGTCAAATTTGATACCTCAAGTGCTCACGAAACTGCTAGAGTAGATATAAAGCTATTTTAGAACAATTTAGGTCTAATATAGTATTAGCACAAGCGATAATATTTTGTACGACTAGAGTTATCGCCGATTATCTTTAGAAAACGGAGGAACAATTAGTCTTTTT
>JAGDQP010015992.1:27734-39004 GCA_022664845.1 Lepisma saccharinum | reverse complement strand
TTTGGCAACGTGTTTCCTAAATGGCACCATTTGTACAGTTCCAAAAAATATTTATTTAAAATACTAACTTACCTTCGAGAATTTTGAAATTTTCTGTAAACGACTAGAAAATAGTCACGCTTTTAATTCGGTTAGTTCGGTGGATTTGGTTCATACTAGGAAAGTTATCATTACTTTTGTGAAAAGTGGTGCTATTTGGGCCATCTTACCCTAAATTTTTCAAATGTCACTACGTTGCACTATTGGGTATTTTGCACTCTCTAGTGATGATAAACAACATACGTAAAGCACACTGTGCCAATTTCAGAATGTTATTGCGAAGAAACGACCAGCAAAACGCCATCCTGTGTTTTTCTAGATAGACAACGCGAGACCTCACAGTGCAATCATAACGAAAACAGTCCTTCAGGAGCTGGGAATGGAGGTCTTACAACATCGTGCATAGTCACCAGACCTCGCACCTTCCGACTCTCATATTTTCCGTGCACTATCAAATGCATTGCGTGACAGATCCTGGCAGACGAGCCTAGAAACCGGTGTATTTTTACTACAATGGGATCGCTGAGCTCCCTGAACGTTGGGAGACAGTCGTGCAGAATGGTGGAAAGTGTATTATTGTGAATTATTGATTATTGTTGTGGATATAGTGTTAAGGCATAACAAAATAAAAATGAAAAATAAGATAGTAAATTGAAACAAAAGAAAACAAGTATTTTTTTTTTTTATTCCGTGCGGAATAACAGTTTCGATGAAATAATACAAATGACAATAATCGGACCTGAAAACAAAGTGAACCACAAAAGCAATGAGATCATCAAGCAAGTAAAAGTTTGTAAATACGTTATGCTTTCAGGTTATGAAAATTGCTCATTTCATCTGATTGTTCCTGCAGGGTATCACTGCCAGTGTGAAAGAGTCGATTTTTTATTGGATCCACGAATGTACCTGAAAATTTTTGTTGCGGATGACTGTAACGGTATTGAAACTCTTGTGGAACATTTTGAATAAGATGGAGTTAGAGATACCTGCGGGGATGAAGAGCTTAGTAGTTATTATACAGGGTGTCAAAGAATATTTCTGCGGAAATTTCTTTCAGATGGGTTCGACGGTATATAGAACCCTTTGTTAAAAATTCAATTTTGTAATAAGTTGATAACGCTGACAACTGGGTTACTTACAGGTGTTAAACACCACACTCGTCCTTCTCGTCGTGCTGGAGAAATCATGCCAAATTTTGTGCAGATGATATTGGAACCATTGACAATTATTCATTTTTTAAAAGATGGCAACACTGTAAACTGGGTTGCTTGAGCGCTGTTGAACCCCAGAGTCATGTTTATAACATGTCGAAGAATAGTCAGGCCAAATTTAGTGCAGATACTTTTAACGGTATAGAAACTTTCGGGAAAAATACTTTATAATAGGTGGAAACACTGAAAACGAACTTATTATGCTGGCTTAAAACCCCACAGTTGTCATTCTAGGGTGGCAAGGTGTTTTGGTGCCAAGTTTTGTGGGGACATGTTGAATAGTATAGAAGACATTGTCGACTTTAATGCTACCTCACTTGGGTTGAACAACGCGTGTACTCGACTTCAATGCGACAAATGTAGTCCCAGAAATATTCGTCCATTTTAAGGTAAGATAATATGTTAATAATTATACAAAACGAGGATAAAAAAGAAACAGTAAATATAAGTATAGTATACTTGAAGGAGGATATTAGACATCCCTAACTATAGCAATTATGCAATGACTACGTGGAATACATATATGAAGGGTGTCGGGAGAAAACAAGGAACGTCACAAAACAGGTTTATTGAGAAAATCAAATTTTAATTTCTTCATCGCTTAATGTTTAAACTCCTTAACAAATACGAAATATTTCTCCTGTGGTCATTTATGAGGGCATTTTTACCCTTCATTCTTTGACAGTTTTGTAGTTCCAATTTCTCCCAATAGAATGAGCTTTATAGTACAAAATCGCTAGAAATGGACATCCCGGTTTTCCCCCCACATCCTTCATATATGCCCAAGTAACTAAAATATTTACATCATATTGATTATCAATTTACTCCTATCTTGAATTCTCTTTTCGTACTCAGTTTTATTTGTTGAAAATAAGATGGACCTTGCATACTCGATTACAATGAAAGCATCGTTTCCTGTCGATGCTCGAATGATTAAATTTAAAATAAGTTTAAATGTATATTTTCAAAATCATCTCTAAACTTTATGTTTTATATACTTAATTTTGTTTCTTTATACTTACAACTTACTTATATTTCCTTGTTTCTTCATACAGATTTTCTTCCTTAAATAATGAAACTTTTTATATCACTACGAAACGGCTTTCTAAAGCTCCGTTATTGTTGTTTTTCATTTTCAGCTGTTTCTTTGTTACCGAACACGTTAAATCTCATACTGGAAGTAAATAAAACAGATACAGAATTTACACAGGGTAAATGCATACTACTAAGCTTACAATTTTGGCGAAAATGTCGAAAATGAGCAATATTTTCACCGCTTGAAATCTGGAGGACATTTTTTGGAAACTCGAATTGCTGTGCCCAACGAATAAACTTTAGGCGTCGATCTTCTTTCAATCCACAAATAAGGTGTTAACAAGCACAATAAACTATAGTTTCGAAGGTATAGATATTTATTGACCTCTGCTATTTTTTCCACTATTGTTTTTCCGGTACCTTTCCGAGCATTTGGTAAAACTTTGGTAAACTTTATTTTTATATGGACCAGTCTAGTAACTTTGAACTTCGGCCGGCACGATTCGCCCTTTAGGCATTAACATCCACACCCATACCCCTGCAAGAGAGTCATTGGCCGGGACCGTCGAGTCGTTGGAATACATATACCGAGCACTTCGTGGAGTTGTTTCTTCGATAGCCGCCACCAACAAGAAGATGACAGCGAATTTGCAAGAACTTGATTTCTTTAAATGTTCATAACTCCGTACCCAGTGGTCCAATTTTGATAAATTTCTCTCATTTTAAATCTAAGGAAATGCGTTTGAGAAAAGGTTCTCTGCAGTTTCCGTCTAGGAGTAACACTTCTTGTCCTATTAGCATCACAATCCTACGTTTCCTGCAGTTACTTTGCCTAATGGTGAACTTGCTCATAAACTCACTAGCTCAATTGGTAGAGTGTTCGCTTGGCATTCGTGTGGGGAGACTGGGTTCGATACCAGCGGCCTACCATTTTGACTAAGGTTTTCCAGGTTGTTCCTCAGCCACACCAGGCAAATGCCGGGAATGTACTTTCAACTTAGACCCTCGCCGACTCCTTTCCACATCCTTTCCCCTTTCGTATCCCGTCCTGAGCAATAGATGCCTAAAAGCTATAAATAAATTTTAAAAATTCAGAAGCTCACAGTTGCGATCTTCATCTGTACCGTAAGAATAGGGTGATCAAATGGCCGGGATATCAGGGATTGTCCCGGTTTTCGGCCTAACATCCCGGTGTCGCGAGAAAAGGAATTCGGAAGCCTGAATTGTTCCGATTTTTTTTTTCCAGCAGTGAATTCTGATGCCGTAAGTCACTGCGGCAATGAATTTCATCAATGTCCTATCTTCTCAACGACTCTCTTGAACCATTATAAAAATGAATTGTTTAGCTCTCACAATTTATTGCTTTTCTCTTTATCCACTCATCTTATTCCGCACTTGAACTGCGCGGCGATAGTTTTTATTTTTGCTGTTTCTAGATTCTAGTGACACCTGCAGTTAAAATTTGAAACATTGCTTTAATTCGGATAGTGGCGTATAATGTAAGGAACTGAACGTAAGATGTGGAATAAGACAGTTAAAGTAAAATGTTCCGGTCAAAAAAAAAATGGTCAGCCTGCGTAAGAACCACCGTATACCATCTATCGGACGTAGGCCTATGCCGAACATCGAGGTAGAATTGGGGGAGAGGTTGAGACATAGACGTTTGTTACTCCACAATTTTGAACATTTCTTAGTTATTTGTGATCTCTGTTGAGTGGACTTACATATTTTGATGAACTTGTGAATTTCTGAGGAAGGAGCCAACGCAATTAGAAGACTCGTTCTGTGCATTTGTCACAGGAACTGGTATATTCTTCTTTTAAAAAACAAAAGCAAAAAACACATTTTATTGTGAACTTAGTGACTCTTACATTTCTCTATTACAATTAGTAGACAAAGTTATTTTCTAAAATTTAAATGCAGCACTGGCAGCCATGATCGATGTTTTAAATATAGACTTTTAGACACTAACATTCATGTAGTGAAAGCAGAATACGAGAAGATGTACGAATTTAAACGAGAATGCTGTTATCTCGTTCATGAGAAAAACAGTACTCAGTACAACTGAAGTATCTCTGAATGGCCTATTTCCTAGTTAAACTAAATGAATATCTCCTATATTAACCACATTTATCTTTTCTTCTTCTATCTGTTGTCAATGTTACTAGCCCTATATCTTTCATAATTTTTGTTTCTACAGCATTACATCTCGGAAATCTATATAAGACCTTTTTCTCCAAGAATACTTCTTAGGAATTTTCAAAGTATTTACAGGCTGCTATCTATACACATTCTATAGGAAAACGTTGCAGCTAAATTGGCTGCTTCCTGTTCAAACGCCCTTCAGCAATTTTCATTTTTCTTGTTTTTACTTTTAGCTTATTATACACACCTTTTTCTCGTATCAGGGCAACCGTTATGACAAAAACTGCAAAGCTAAATTAATAAATGGGATATTATTACAATGCATGTATGTTGTTATATCAGTATGTGCAGTAAAATATACTGGAATACCTTCTGGTAAATGGAAATTACATGAGTTAGCAAAGACTTTTTTTTTTTTAATGTGGTTGTTTCCATTTATTAATTAAGGAACAATGGAACCACTACAGTCACCTAATGACATTAGAACAGTCACCTAATTCTGACCTCTATGGGTCACAATAAAAATAAATATGTTAACCCATAACAATATAGTTGAGTGGAAAAATTATAATTCCACATTTACCACAATTGTCAGGAAAGCGAAACCGCCCAAAGTATAAGTGAATAACCATTATATATAACAATACTAGCTATGAGCTACGTCCCAGCATCTAGAAGCCCAAGCATTAAGTAATATATATTAAAATATTAAAAATATCGGTTCAATTTTCAGATGTTTTTGGGATGTCATTATTGACCCAATCCGCACTCATCCGATTTAAACGTGTATAGTTATAGCTAATGATTCTATTTTAAATGTAGGTTGGGGCATCTGAAATAAAACAATATCATTTGTCTAATTACACCAGCTGAATGACTACTCATATACTTAGTTCTCAACGGGAATTCTTTGGAGTTACGATTGCTTGACTGGAAATTTGTATAGGCACTGATGCTTAAAGATGAACTTATCAAATTAAAGAGATATTATCTAAATTTTATATTTTGTAACTTCTTGAAGACATTTCTTTATACACTAAATGGTATGTAATCTGATCCAAAATAAAACCATTAACACTTCCAAATTGATCTTGATTTTAATTTTAAGGAACTAATAATTAAACTCTACTGAAATTAGGATTTTATAAATTAATTAATTCCCATCCAGCAGATTTTTTCACCAAAATGCTCATAATAATGCCCTAAACAACATATCAAAAGCCCCCGGCATGTATTCATTGTTGTTATGCCAATAACAATGAAGCTCTTTCAACAATGAACAAGATAGAAAATGAAAAATCGTCACGGATAGAACTCTTGAATTACTTATGAACTTTCTTCCCTGAAAGTCTGAACTCTCTAGGATTGAATTTGTAGAAACAACATTGAAATTTCGTGCAACGATAAAAATACATTAGACATATACAGTGATAGTGGTGCCATCTCTTGTCGGAGATCTTGGATTTCCATGGCCCTTAATGAAACATTTTCCTTCTATTGTAAGTTTAGTGTACAGTAGTGTACAGTGTAAGTTTAGTTTAGTATGCTACAGTAACAGCGGCATGATTCTCAGATCCACTCACACGGTTTGCACAACTGGGAACACCTTCACTCCAGTGGTATTTTTACAGAAGCCAAAGAAATTCAAGTGAAGCATATAATGATTTCCCCTTCCTTTCCAAGTTTTAAAAATATTCAAATAGTGCGTGTGCAAGACTCTTGCAGGCTGGTCTTGGTCTTACGCGAGTCTTGCAGGTATGGTCTCGGTCTTGGTCTTGCATCGGTATCCCTGGTCTTGGTCTTGGTTTCCATGCAAGACCAAGACCAAAACTGCAAGGCCAAGGCTCTTGTGCTCATCACTAACTATAGTCACGGACAGCTTATTAGGCAGTGACTTAGAATAAAACAGAATATAATTTTTCTGTAACTTTGGGCGACATAGAATAAAACAATTCTCTGTTTTTCATATTTCCTGCAGGAATTGATCAGAACTCTTTATGGATATTGAAAATGTACGGGATATATAACACATTATCGGTAAAAAGTCAATTTTCGATTTTTGTGACATAGAATAAAACAATTTTCATGCGACGAATTATATACTCTACATTAGTTCAATTTATACTGGTTTAAGATATTTTAGGGATTTCTGTTGTTCTTACTCAGAAGTTTTGAAATGTTTAAGACTTACTTCTTGTATCGATCTCCTTAGGCACAACCCAGGAAGATTTAAACAGTACGCTGAAGACAATGGTGACCACAACAAAGCAACATCGCATGGTTATGGACCATTTCATGGGATGGGAGTTATTCTCATGATAACACCAGGTAAAAGTACATTTTTCATAGTACCAAGGATATCCATATAATAATAATAGTCCATGTCCAGCTTTCTCGATCGAAGCATGGATATATATTAAAACTGTGATGCACAATAGAATAGACATTGTAATGTAGGATAGTCTTTTGGTCACGAACTACATTCGAAACCACAGGAAGGATACGGTTAATAATGAGGAATCAAGTTCGAAAAATCATGCGATTGATTTCCCCGTAGTAGAAAGTATATTTGCCCTGTCGAATGTTATCCTGTCCCTCCCACCGAACTTCTTGTACAGCTAGTATGTCCATCCCGTGCCTCTCCGCCATAGCGTATTACGACTGAAGAGAGGCCATTTTGTATAAATTTCGTACGTTCTACGTTTGTATTTTAAGATCTTCCATAATTCTGTTTTTGGGTCCTTCTCCGGAATATTTTACCTCAGGAGAATCCATGTGTTATTTTTCGCGATGGAGAGTTGTCAACTCTAGGACCTAGCAGTAAAGGCAGAATTTCAAGACGTCCTTTGTTCATGTCTGTACCTTGCTCTGTGCTTTGGTAATGGTGAAGCTGCTTCTCTTCACCATGATGTTTTTATTCATTGTTATCTTCCCTCTAGACTGCAAAATAGCACATAACATAAATAAATGAACGAAACATTAAGTTCGCTTAATATATTCATTTCCTCCTCTTGATTCCCTGAATGAATTGGCACTGCCCGGGGCAACTTTTCTCTTGGATTCATCACTGGTCCACGTATAGGCTGTTACAGTCTTATAATATTTAAACTAAAATTTAATGCGTTTTACTTTTGATTATACACCTTTTACCTTGAATGTCATTGTATACGAGTTAAAACCGTTCGGCGAGAGGCATCTATTAGTAGCCATGTTTCCAAGATGGCGGCTAACGCTCCAGTCGGATTTCCAAGGACTTTTGATATGTTGTTTAGAGCATTTTTCTGAGCATCTGGTAAAAAAAAAAAATCTGCTGGGTCGGAATTAATTAGTCTAAGCGCCCATTTTTGTCTAATTTTAATGGATTTTTCGCACGAGAAACTTGCTTCGTTTTATGAAGTAGTAAAAATTATTCAATAAGTGATTGTTCTATTGCAACTTTCAAGTGCATTCAGTGCCAGGAAACCATCCAACACACACACACTCGTCAAAACAAGGGAACACATTTTTCTAAGATGGCGGCTAACGCTCCGGTCGGATTCCCGGGGACTTTGGATATGTTGTTGTTTGATATGCTTTCTCTAATTCCATGATGAGGCGTGGGTGAGATAAAATAACATTATAAATCCAATTACGTTGAATTATGTTCCATATATTTACAAGTTTTGCAGGTAAAGGGAGAAACTTAACGACCTCATTATAGGTCTATGCTTTCCTTGAACATTTTAAGTTTCATATGCAGTAAGATTTATTTTATTTTGCCAAAGATTATAAATGTCCAAGAAATGTTGTATTCTAGTGATACTTAGCCTTCTCGTTAGATAAGATAAAATGAATTTTATGGGCGGTAACAGCTCTATGGCTTACGCCCGTTCCGAATTAGCCTTCTCGTAACCATTTAACACTGCGCAACTTGATTGTAAGTGTTCTTCGAGAACATGGGTTAATAATATTCACGATTATTTTGTCCTCTGCGAACACATCCCGTGTGTTTGTTAAACCTCTTCTTAATACTC
The DNA here is from genome assembly GCA_022664845.1 of Lepisma saccharinum. Classification (NCBI taxonomy): domain Eukaryota; kingdom Metazoa; phylum Arthropoda; class Insecta; order Zygentoma; family Lepismatidae; genus Lepisma; species Lepisma saccharinum. The sequence goes on along the minus strand of JAGDQP010015992.1, from coordinate 30,561 downwards.
ACTTCGCTTACCCAAAATTCGATTCTTCCACAACTACAGGTAATCTTCGAGTCACCAGAGTTGTGTCAAACTTTTTATATTAAAAAGAAAAATCATTTTCTAAGAAACTTTGTTCCATTCTTAGTAACTGAATTGTATTTCTTAACTTAATGGGGAATTACTAACACCAGCTTTCAAAGAATAGAATGCAAAATTACTGGAAAAATAATTATTTCAAAAGAAGAAGAACAACAACAACAAACAAAAAAAAAGCAATTTCAAAAGCTTTGTACTCAACGACGTGGGAGGCTTGACCAGAATCAATGCCAAAACCTTATCGCAAAAGCCGGAACAATTGTGCAATCCGCTTCTTTAAACATCTTCAAATCACACCAAAAAATGTCCCTTTATACATTGTATGAATTATACATTTATTGTTTTTGACCTTCAACTTGTCACTACACTTGCTCATACTTCCAAGAAATGCAATAATTTGGTGAAACAAAACGTGATGAAACCTTGGAATCCTTTAGGCCATCATGACAAGAACGCCTTAGTTTTCACTTTCAATGTTACGTATGTCTCTCTCACACGTCTTCCTTACAGGAAGAAAGAAAGAAAAAAACATGTCTGAAAATACACTAATATAGTCTCCCTTCCTTCTGTTCTCTCGGTTTTAAAACAATAAATGGAAAATGTAATTATGGCACGCGGTTAGGCAGAAATGTCATCGTCTGGTTTTCATTTTGTTTCCGCCAAAATGTTGTTCTAAGGGAAAATGGTTGAATGCGTTTTGTACTTAATCATAATTCACTTTTACGTACCATCACTGCTGCTGCTGCTACTACTACTACTACTACACTATTATTATTATTATTATTATTATTATTATTATTATTATTATTATTATTATTATTATTATTATTATTATTATTATTATTGGGGAGCCTTAATTATTCCTATTCATAACTTCGTGTATAAAGTAAGATTTAGAAAATTACAAGCCAATTACCATCATTAGTGGTTTTGCCAGAATTTTTGAGTTCATAATAGCTTAACAGCTTAATATTATTTGGTGAATGTTTTAAATATTTCAAATAAAGAGTTGAAATCTAATTATACGTTAATATAAAAACATTTCAGTAACTTTGTCCACAATTTTCGAAAAATGCTGAATATAAAACTCTGAATACGAAATAAATTGTCATTTGGGGAAACAGTTATGTATAGAAATTCATCTAAAGAGGGTAAACTTTAAAAAAAAAATCAACTAGAAAGGGACATAAACTATAATTAGTTGGAACTGCTATTGAATTCTTAACTCGCAATTTATTTTAGTACAATTAGAATTTGAACAATGTAATCTACTATGCCTGTATGGTAGGTCTCAAATAGTAAACAATGTAAAATTGTCTGCAAAAACCGTTAAGGATTCAATAATAATTATACTTATTTGAGGAAAGACGGTCTACCTGAACGAAAATTTCAACACAACACTAAAACAAATCAAAGGGAAGATAAAGAGCAACTGTAAATTTATACTTTCATATCTTAGAAATCTTTAAATACACGGTGCATGCGCCTGCCACCTACCCGTCAATAATTTCATAACAAGAACTCAGGAAAAGTGTAAGTAGCGCACTTACCCCGATATGAAAAATACACTACTTGGACACAAGATTAATTATTATAACTTAAATTACTAAGAACATGGTACAAGCACGTAAATAAATCATTGGGAAGTCAATATTTCCTTCATATTTACTTACAAATTCACAAGTATGGTGGCTCTATGATTGCCACGAAAGGCATTGAAAGCAATTCGTTCTAATATTCCCTGCTACATCATAATAATGTCCCCAATAGTTATCGTGGTTACTCACCGTGATTGAAGTACTAACTTCTGATGATCGGTTAGGGCAAGAAATAGTCAATCACCCAGACTTTATCCTCCGTTCCTCAAACACTATAATGTCTTTCCTAGGAAAGCAGAACAGTTTATCGCTGCAATATAAATTGTAAAACGTCGCTTGCTCACGTCTTTGCACGTTTAAGACATACACAAATTATTTTTAGAAATGTTAATTTTGTTTGTGCAAAAGACCTACAAAAAGTACATTACACTATTCAATAGGATCTGTTATCCTACAGCTACGATTTCTTTTATTCTCACAATATATAGGTTCCTTAAGACTTACGTTTATTAATCCTTCTGAAAATCGCATTTCTGTTGGAAATTTGCTATAAAAGAACATTTAAACAGTATTTTGTTCAATGGAGGTTAACAGTATGAACAATAAAACACTTCTGTACTACGTATTCTTATATGGTATATAGACAGGTACATTTGTTATTTTATTTTGTTTTAACGGTCTTTAGCGCCAATATGCGTATTGTTCTCCACAGTCGGAATATAGTATAGTACGATTGAATTAGTAAAGACTACATATGCTCAAGTATCGAGTTGTAATTCAAGTTCTTCTCGTATCGATTCTAATTAGTTCATTTTTACATATTATTTCTCGATATTCGATACTTCCGACTTCGATTCTTTTTCCGTTTTCCATTGCCTTAGTACATTTTGTATGCAACTTAAAATCCATTGTTTTCTGCATAAGAGGTGAAAAATTAAATGTACCGGGTGTCCCGAAAGCTCCGGTACCATTACGAACACTTGTGAATCAGAAACCTTGTGACACATAAAAGTGTTGTCTGTTGAAAATTCATGTATATCCCTGAAAGTTTTGTGTTATGTATGTCTTCTTCATTTATGTTTGTTTCTGTGTGTAAAATTTTAAAAGTTTGTGTTTTGTTACTGTTGAGATTATACGTGAATGTAAATCGCTTG
>JAGDQP010015992.1:0-27334 GCA_022664845.1 Lepisma saccharinum | reverse complement strand
CGCGGACACTATAATTTGTATAATCATCGCCAAACCATATCATTTGAGGTACTGAAGCGGCAAGGAATCAACCACAGATCTGGTGCGCAAACAAATGAAACACCGCTACATCTCTTAACTGGTCATCAACTTCTGTGTAACTTAAGACTTTGATCGCTGCAATTTAAAAACCACGAGAAAGAATCTCAGTACATTGACGGAAGACATAACTTGTTCTTTACCTGCTAAAAGTTTAACGATAAGATGTATGTAGTATTTAAATGAATATGATGTATAAACATTGCTTATAAATTTGGTAAATTATCAAAAATTGTGCTTTGTAGGGCTTCAAAATGAACAACTGAAAGGTATGGACGTGACGAGACGACAATATAGAAAAGTAACTGCCAGACGACAAGGATGGACTAACAAAAAAGAGTTACTTTATTTCAACAAACTGGAGTATATTTCACGATAACTAAATTTAAACATTTCTGGTCATAAACCTAATGGTTTCAGCTATTATAATTAAAATGGAATCAAATGTGTTACGTGAAATGGTCGCTTTGCTTTTGTGAATGTACACAAGTAAACATGGCTCTCAAGGAGAATTGAAGTTTCGATAAAAAAAAGGATAAGAAAAAACATGGCGTTGATTTTAACGGACGTGTGTTAAGTAGTGCTGTAAATTTGATTGATTACGTCTTGTCTTGCGATTAAGAATGTACTAAACCGTTACAAGCTCTAGAAATCATTGTGATTAGAGCTGTGGAAGTGTGGAGTGACTTGTAATTTTTAGTTCTGCGTCAGAATATAAGTGTCTTCTATTTCAGTACATAATAAGCAATTTCAATATATGTCAACTGGCATCGACTGTTTTTTGTTTATTCTGTTTCTAAGTTTGACTTTGCCAACCCTGTGGCTCAGACCATGATAATTCATTGTAAGACTATAATGAATAATTTAAATACTCTTTCAGGAACGTTAGATGTAAAGAAAAAGTCTGTTTTGTATTTTTTTTTTAACTTTTCTTAAAATTTGAATGTGGATAATTCATTGGAACGTGAGGTCCTTTGCGACTAGAAATTTTTTTTCATCAAAAATTGATTTTGAAAAAAAAAGAATGTACAGTATACACGTGAATAAGTTATTACTTTTCTACCTAATTGAAATTAGTCATCAAATGTTATAAAATATATTATAGATTTCAACGGATAATATTTATAACTACGTAAGTAAATATCATAGAGTCTAAATGTTCTATGAACATTATTTTTTGGAAGACGTTGTTTCATGCTATAATACATGTTTCTCACATGTTCTGAAAAGTTTTGTATAATCAAAGTTTCGTCATGAGCGTGTTTATATGTCTGATAACATCAGTAACTAATGTAAATCATATAACTATTTTTTTTGTTTAATGTTGGTGTACGAGCCTTTTGTAATTTGATGTATTGAAGTTATAAGAAATAATTGTAAAGATCAATGTCTTCATTAAGGCTCATTTTGAGTAGCCAATGAAGTAAAATAGACAACAACAACAATTTTGAAATGGTTTTCGATAGCTATCGTGGTTTATTCTCACGATGGAATTAAAAAGTTAATACATTACTATTACTACTAGTATAGATGGCCGATCACACTTATTTAGTAGTGTATCAATTAAACTGTAATTTAGCGGAATGAAGAATGTAAATATATTTTAGCTTTTACTCTTAGGTTCGATATTTATTATGGATCAAAATACTTATAACCATCTCTTCTAAACAGTTAGGGAATAAGTATATATCAATGTGTTTCCCAAGCAACTGAACAACAAACTACATTGAAATGTGTTGACCTTCTCGTATTTGAGATCCATATATATTGCTCAATTGTATCAACAGGTCATTTACCCGTCTGTAAAGTGTAATTACACATATTTCCTTAAATGTGCAAATCTTTACGTACTAACTAGATTCTGTAACGATTCTTTCTTGATGCATATGAAGAGCCAGAATTCCTTTCCGAGGACCTCACCTCAAGACGAATCCTATGACCAATATAGTAGAGTTCATTGTATTTAGCACTGGTCTGTGTTATTTAACCAATTCCGTTCATTACAATTCACAGCCTCTGTGAACAGTGATTTAGGTCTGTACAAAATTTCCTTAAATTAACATAGTTCCATCTGTGCTTCATAATGTTTTGTTCTAATACACCTTAAAGTATATTTGTTCCATGATTTACATTAATCAGTCTTTCCACCATAAAATGTATGCAACTGAATAAAGTTCATATTTGTCTTATTTCATTTCCATCACCACAATAGTCAATCAATTCAGTTGATGTAATTTAATGAAAACACATAATAATTATCACTCATTCAGAATTATCATAGATTTAATTATTACCAGTATTTACAATATGTACAATATTGTCATACAAAAATAAAATATCTGTCCATAATTATAGATCATTTTGCTTTTTCTCTCCTATCTCTTCACTTTACTATTCTTACTGTCCAATGAAAAGGGATATACTACATATTAAATTGACTACCTTTTCATCACACATGTAACTTACAATAATAGCTAAGAAAAAATACGATTAATGTATTAATATTAAAATGATGCTTTCAAAATCTTAAGAACGGTAGAAATACTGCCATTTTTCTTCATTCTGTTTATATTAAAATGCATGTTTCATGAGTCCAACAACTAGTATGAACATAATTACCGAATCCCGCTAAAGTTTCTCAGCCCTTTCATAGCAAGTAACTATAAAAGTATTTATAAAACACTTTAAAACATCAGTCTTGAACTGTATAATAGCCCTGTATATCGGGAATTTTTTAAGATCAATAAAACATTAATCATCATTCATACACGGTTGTAAAAAAAAATCTTGCAGTTTCGATTTTTTTTTTACAAACTATGTATATTCTTACACAAAATCCATTTATTTAGCTGGTTATAACATTTCTGGGTATCACTAGAGACTGTCTGCATTTCTGCTCTTCGAACATTAGAAAGAAACTCCCTATAAAAAAAAGGCTTACAAGTTTTGTACAAGGGTATTCCGAAAATGTAGATGTTTGCAATATTAGAATGGACTCTGGCAATACTGTTAATGCGGAATGATACTGGGGAATGAATATTTACCTCTATCTCCCTTACTATGTTATTAAAATGAAAGTTGAAAATGTCCGGGGAAAAATGACAACTTGACTACACCCGGAAACCTTGAAATTTGAAGTGCGAGTTCTGATTGTCAGTTATTCATTAGCCTACATGAAAGCAGTGAAACAGAAGAAAATTGGTTTCCCATTTTTTCCAAAGTTTCCAGGTGTAGGGAAGATGTCGATTTTTTCCAGACATTTTCAACGTTGTCTTTTGTTGTTGTTGTTGTTGTTGAATATGACATAGTGGGATAGGCAGAAGTAAAATAACATCCCCCAGTATCAATTCGCGCCAACAGCGTTGCCAGAGTCTATTCTAGTATTGTAAAAATCTACATTTTCATCTACGTCTGCACTAATACCTCTGCTAAGCTTTAGATAGGGAGTTTCTTTCTCATGTTCCATCAGCAGCTATGTTTTCTACTCTGACTTTCTACAAACGTGCCTGAATGATCAATAATGTTACTTTGATTAACCCTAGCATTGCCAAGGTATTTTTGGGTAACATTATTTACCAAGTACAAGTAAAATGTCAATATTTCTCACGGAAACTATTTTATACTGTCTGATATGAACTTTGGGTGTCTAAGACATCACACAGTTTTCTTCTATTTGATTACGATGTTTCTAAGTACAGTGTTGCCAGCTATATCTATATAGTCATGTACATGACTTTTTGTCATATTTTTTATAACATATTTCTTTTACTTGTTCTTATAGAAAAACAATCAATAAGATTAAAAGCACCTATGTACAGTATAGTATATTCACGAAGTCACTTTCACACCACATTTCATGCCATATGTCATATATGACATTTACTGTATACTGTAAATAACCCCTTCGTACTACCAGGAGGGAAGCCTCCGAGGCCCACAATACATTATTTACATTATAATTGGAACAAGACAAACATTAAAAATAAAGCAAATACGTTGTATCACCAAGGGTTTTTTTTTTTTTAGATTTCTTGTCCAAATGAAAAAGTAAAAAAAAATGTGGGCCTCGGAGGGTCCCTCCCTCACTGGTAATGCTAGGGTTAATGTCTTAACATTTGTCCAATAAAGAGATAAATATTTTAGCGAAAGAATCATGTCTCTATGTGTTTTATTTTATAGGGGTGCTATGAAAAAGCGGGTTGCATAACGTTTGGGTGTGCATATTTCTCTTTTCTCATTTCAGTAGCAATCTTTTGAACATTTTCTGCAGAGATTGAATTCGTATTTAATTTTAAGGCCTTTAGCAACTTTGGCTCACACTGATTTTCTGCAGGACTGGAATCTATTAGGACATACTGTGAATTCTTTTTAAAATATAATCCTTGCACAAGAAGTATTAATATTCAGCCTCGGAAGACGACACAAACTTCCCCAATTTTTGACATTAAGAGAATTTCGCAAAAGTTGTATAATCAGTAGCGGCTGGTTATAAGGTTGCAGTGTTGCAGTGACAACAGCATTCTTCTTCATAATTTTCCTAGAAAACAGAAAAAGAATAACTTCAGGAGTAATATAATTTACCGCTTTGTGTTCAAGAATTCCATTCTTTTCTCTCAGGAAGAGATAACATGCTTTACAAAATGAGAGATTCATCTGGTTGTCTCATTTCTGTTGCCGCAACAACTTTAACTGGACGCTTAGTAGGCCCTATTGTATATCCCACTTGGTTTAAATGGTTCAATAGAGGGGAGATCGGAGGGGTTAACACGTTGCCTATTTTTCTCAGTATGTTGGAAAAGTGTTGATACGCATTACAGGGTATTAATAAACGCATTTAGAGAATCAAAACAATATTTTCTAACGTGTCAGGTTATAAAATGACAATCAAAGTTTATGCAAGAAATGTATTTGATCAAAGTTAATGATTGAGAGAGTGTAGCGCAAAGAAAATTAGCTGCGTGATAATTCATTGTCAAGAAATTGAAGTTTCACAGTTGATGAATATAGAAATCCCCTCTGCTCTGCATTTTTCAATCACAAGCTTTGCTCAAATCCATTTTTTTTAATATATTTTCACTGTGGTTTGCTGACCTGATACGATTAATATCATTATGTGCAGAGATCAGTATTGACCGTTTGTGAGAACGCTGTGCCCAATTTGTCCTAAATCCAAAATTACACATTATTTAAACTTTCATTCAAACGAACTTCCTCCATCTTTCAGTGTGAGTTATCACCTCCAAAGTTTCTTCCTCTAGTTTTGAATCACCATATCTATTCCTGTCGCTGATAGTGCGCTGGAGGAATATCCATTGTCCAGCTATGCAGTCTCGATTGCCGTCCACAATTCGGTGGTTGTTGCACGTGGAGGATCCTGGAAGCGAATAGCTCGTTCGATGATATCCCACATGTGTTCGATAAAGTTCATCTCCGACAATCAGGGCCAAATCATGCATTGGAAGTTGCCAGAATGTTACTCAAACCAGTCACGCACTATTTCGGTCCGGTGACATGGTGCATTGTCATCCTGGAAAATCCCATTGTTGGCAGCGTACACCAAGTCCATAAAGGGCTGGAAATGGTCACCAAGCAGCTGAACATAGCGCTAACCGGTCAATATCCGGTTCAAGCAGACCAGAGGACCCAAACTATGGCAGGTTCACACGTCCCACACCATGATGGTGCCACCACCAGCTTGCACACTACCTTGTTGATAACTTTGTTCCATGACCCTACCATCCGAGTGTACCAATTGGAAACGTGACTCATTTGACCACGCTACACGTTGTCAGTTCTCTAATGCTCAATCTACTTGTTCCCGAGCCAGTGGTGTTCATTCAGCACCCGTGTGTGGGCCCTGCTTTGTCCCTGATGGGTCGTTATGCCTCCAATGCGGTACTCAGAATCTACCCTTGAAACTGGGAAGGAAATACAGTTCAATGTGTGGACGACTTCGGAAATCGCATGCCCCATTCGTCTAGCACCAACTATCATCTCGCACTTAACGCCGATAATTCCCGTTGGGTTGCCATCGCCGCGGTACACAACGTTTCACTGACCATACTGTAACTGGTTCGCGGCGTTCGATAGGTTTGCCGCGATGTTGCTGGTTCTAGTTCCCTCAACTAGTTCCCTCCCGCTATTCCATGACGTTTAGCACTTCAGTCTATATTTTGTAAAAGTTCTCTGCACCACCCAGAACAGCCACGAGCCGCCACTGTGTGAAATAAATGTATTAACGTTTACAGAGCAGGAGCAATACGTTAAATATTAATCACAATAATAATGAAAATTAGGATGAAATTGAGGTTAAAGTATTGTTGGTATGTGTCTGGATTGTAAGATATTGAAGGTGAGATATAAGATTTGACAAAGAGGAGATGTCATTACTGAAGTTAGTTCAATCATATGGACTATTGGTCCTTTAATTTCCATAACATATCCTAATATGGTGGAAGAGCATGATAGAACACTTAGAACACTATTTGTGGCAATACAATTTACTGAAAATAAACGAAAGTCAAGGTATTTACGTATCCTTGGAATGTGTTTTATATTCATAACGTCGCGTCGTGAGAAGCCGGAGAGGAAATCATGACATTACAAATAGCAATGTATTAGATTTTAATTTTCCTTTTTCTTCATTTATTCAAAGTCAAAAATGAAAGAGAAATGCTTGAAGAAGATCCTACGAAAATGAAAATAATATGTTTATTATAAGTATAGCGTTCGTTCTTTTGCAAACGACATTAAATCTCAACTAGTAAGCTACGCAAAAGAAATCCACAGAAAATGTATGTGGAATGTTTTTGTTTCATAAAAGTCTATCATGATTTCAATCATCTCAAAGGAAGGAGTGACCGTAGGAGTGTCAATTGTCTAACGCCATGACTCTGAACTTTTCATTTGAGAACTCTCCCCACAACCTTGAAAAAAAATGTTTAATTTTCACTGTAACTGTATGCCAGTCTACCTGTATCAGAGACTACTGTCAAACAAAACCTGTCGTTTCATCTCCTTTGCATTCATCCTCTTCAACAATATTTTCAATGTTGATAGATATTAAATCTTCATCTGTTATTGAGTCATCCGAATTTAGGTATATCTTCGTCAGAGTCCTCCAAGATATCACGAAATTCTTCGTTTGTAAAAGTTCAAACATGCCTGCCGTCAACTTATCTTATCTCGCTCATTTTGGCTATTACGTTTCCAGTAAACTAACTAACTCTATTGCTTATGAAACTCGCAAGTTCATCGCGGCAGTAACAAACGTTCGCCATTGGATTCTATCCTGGGCAATATCAGGCCAGTTTTCATCACGAACACCTACCTCTCAAAGATCTCTTCTAATATTATCCTCCCAACGACGTCTTGGTCTTCCCAATGGCCTCTTTCCATCCGGCCTTCCAACCAGGATAGAATAATCCTTGTTTTTCCCCCATCCGAGCTACATGGCCTGACCACCTTAGTCGTCGCGATTTCATTACTTTTACAACATCTGGTGAATCGTACAGTCCGTGGAGTTCTTCATTATGCAGTCTCCTCCATTCTCCAGTTATCTCGGCCTGTTTCGGTCCGTATATCTTTCTCAAAACCTTATTTTCAAATACACGTAATTTATGTTCAACTAAAACAGTAAAACAAGAACTACAAAAATACAGGCTGTAGTGTATTAATACTCACTATATGTCGTGAAATAGGGGTAGCTGGAAGCAAATACTTCATATCTGATTTCAGACATTTATGAGATACCTAAACCCAAATTTCAGGTTCTGCCATCTGCTTTTAATTTGACGGAAGCGTACGTTAAAGTCTAAGTCCAAAAATCCAAAAAATGGAGGGTGTAGCAAAAATGGGATCAAGTCAACCCTGACGTCAAACGTACGACTACAGATAGACGTTACACTGACCCCGTCCGTAAAACTCTATTTGAATGCAATACAGTCGTCGAGCAGGCTAGGCCCCTTAAGGGGCTGTCCTGCCGCACAGCTATATATTTGCTCAATTCTTTGAACATTTAAGTGTAAACTCAAGTTCATAGAAAACGGCCGATAAAAATCTTTTAGTGTTGCCAACGTAGAATGAGGTATCAGCTTCCAAGTTAGTGTACCAGTCTATCTATACATGCAAAAGGTATGTTTTCAATCTGTATTCAGTATTAATACAGTATTGCTATTTAGTAAAACTTTTCAGACTTTAAAAATTATCAATATTTCTTCTATGAATCTGACAAGCAAGGAATCCCAAGTGGCACACCTGCTTGAAACTCCTGCAGTGGGTAAAGGAACGATAAGTAAGACACACATTATTTTCAGATTCAGTGACGTTGCAAGAATATGATTTTAATTTGCATGCTCGGAACAACATTATTACATTACAGTCACTTATACATCGCCAGTTATCGTCTGCACGGTTTCATCATGCCGTACAATATGCATAGTACATAGCCGGATATATTACAGACCACCCACTACATCTGGAGACATCCGTTGATTACTGTTTCAACGGGGATGCACCTACAATGTGTGATATATGGGAATAGTTTGCAATCATCAGGTGTGCCTGGTGCAAGCGATCATTGTGCTTACAACATTTCTTCCACGACTACCATTTCTGTGAAACTATTCATTGACATCAAAATAACCATAAGAACGATATTATGCATAAATTCTACATGTGGGTCTTATCACATAAAGAGTACACATTATATATCTATATGGTGTATTTATGATCTTCCGTCTTCTGAATTGGCCACCCACTCCATCCTTAGACGGGGCCACATTCGTGAACGGTGATTCTGCACGCACTATCCAGCATATTCGTGCTTTTTGCTTGAATCATGTCAGGTAAATCTCTGCAGTGCAGTGAAAACATTTTACTCATATATCCTCCCGCAGCTTGTCATGGTTCTGGCCAACGGACTGTAATTATTGGGGTGTTTACGAAAACTGCATGTGAAATCAACTAGTGTTCGAACTTTCGGTGGTGTTTTCCCACATTAGTCAATATGTACCTCTTACTATTATTTGCATCAGATCCCGAGTATGCATTTGTAGTTATGGCCTTCCTAAAATATCTATCCCTATGTTCGAACTTTAGGGGGGCGTTTGCCCCCCATTCATCCCCCACGTTGGCCGATATAAAAAATAAGTGTGTCTTTCTTCTCGTTCCGTTATGCACTACAGGAGTTTCAAGCAAATCTGGGTGTGACACTTGGGAATCCTTTCTTGTGAATATTAGTGATTTGTAAAAAGTGCTTTAAAATATTAAAAAGAACATTGTTTTAAAGGAATGAAGATGTTGATGCGATTGAGATTTTTAAAATACTTATTCTTGTCAGTTTTTTCTCTTTCGCACTTGGTATATTCTCTCTCTCGCTCTTTCTCTGTCTATCTATCTCTCTCGCACTATGGTTATTTTCCATTTCTAATTATACTCTTGCATATTTGTGGGAACTTGAAAGGATTCACTAAAGCAAAGATATTTTTCAAAAACTCTCATCACAGAGGGAATAAATTATGATTGTGTAATACTATGAAACTAAGCAGATATGGTTGCGTAATGAATATAATAAGTAAATTCATAATATCTTAGAAAAGAGTCCTTGGATCTGAGTAGAAAATTTGTTTGGCTATTATTATTTAAGATTTTTGTAGTTATTTAAAACACAATTCTTAATTTCCGCTCAATAGCTTAAAAGTCTAGTCGAGCTTAATACTACTGTGTTTACTACTACAGTTCCCGTTATAAACACAAGTCTCCGAAACTGAGGTCCACAAAACTTTATCGTGATCCAAAAATTAGCTCCCATTCCTGTTTCTTTCTTTTTATTATTTCCAGTTAGAATAGTGAAATGCGATAACCTAAATCATAGTGGGTATTAAACGCTGGATATATTCATTCCAGAAACTATTAAAATGTGATATTTGTGTACTGACCTAAGTCAAGAACATTGTAGTAACTTTTTCTTCCACATAGTTTATGAAGTTATGTATTGCTTTTTCTCTTGAGCAGTGTATCCGTTTTACACAGAGTAATATCCGGCATAAATCTTCAGTCATTACCCGATCCTCGATGTTTTTCATCTTCTTAAGAGGGCTCCTCGCTGCAACGCCTCCATTTCCAACATTTTTCAAAATATTTCAAAAACTAAGAGTACTTTCAAAAATGTAAGTTCAGAGCGCACTAGAACTTGCAAATTACTATGAAATACAATGGACAGCGGTCTCGAAATCTTGTCGATTGATAAGTGCTGAGACTTCGATTAAATAATGACGTCATAATCTTTGAAAATGTTAGAAATGGTGGCGTTGGAGCGAGGAGCCCTCTTAATATCTTGATGAACAAGTTCTTCCTCCTTTTTGATCACTGGACTAACAAGAAGAAGTCACAGTCTGGGAAGTGTAGTTCGGGAGAAGACTTCTTATGGTGGAAGTTCATCCTTCAGGTGTAAAGATAGTAAAATACCAGGGCGCACTATTTGTCCATATCCATAATAACAGGAACCAAAATTTGCAATGCACCTTGTATCCCTTAAAACTTTCTTCATTGTCAGTCAGCTTGCTGAAGAAGGTGGTAACGTACTGTCTTCATTAGACACAGGTTCGAGCCTCGGTACATGCAAGCTTTTTGTCGGTAGAATGAGTATATCTTGCAGTGCAGTAAAAAGATTGAAAATGAAGAAAAATTATAATTGTGAAACATTTTATTATTCGAAGAACGCCCCTTGTGGAACGTGAACATTGTGGTTGGGGAAAACATGTTTCAGGAAACTTGAGTAATTTAACATGATCTCGCAGATTTAGTGTCATGCAAGATTTGCAAGCATATTATAGGAATCCTAACATGAAAGCCTTCCGTGAAGGAGCCGGCTCCCTACTAGTTGCGGTTTACCAAACATTGACACCACCACCAGAAAGATTCCGACAAGAAATTTTCTCTGGCGTTGCCACTTTCTCGAAGCAGATGACAGGAGCGAAAGGTGGTCATATCTATTTCCAAAGAGAAAAAGAAAGGAAGAAGAAAAAGGGAAAGGAAGAGAAGAATAGTAAAGAGAGAAGTGGCAACGTTTGGGTCGAAACCACAAAGATTCCTTCGACATGTCTGTGGTTTTGAAGAAAACATATGTTGATCTAAGACTTTGTTGTTTTGCACGGTTCTATACACAACCCCAGCTCTCTGGATCAACAGCAACTATTATAGGTAATAGATGTCCTATCCTTGCACATATGAACTAGGTGATGCAAGAATTTGAGCCTCCTGGGTGGCCTAGTCGGCAACGTGCTCGACTTCAGTGAGAGCGGTCCCTGGTTCAATTCCCAGTGTGGGGCTAAAATTTGTGTGTTGATCCAGCATCGTGAGGACAATTGAAAGCTACTTGAATAAAAGAAGTAGCGAACTGAGGTCATGAAAATCAGACACACGGCTACGAAGAGGCGTTACGCTGACCACGTAACCTTCTACTTGAATGAAATAAAACAGTCTGGCAGGTCAGGGCTCTTCAGCGGTAGTCGCGCCACCCAGTTTAGTTTAGTTTACACCGTAGATGCAAGAAATTATTGGTTACGTCCTTAAACCAAGCGATCAACAAATTACCATTACTCCTAGGCTAAATGAGTTTGACATTTAAGATCGTTGAGGTCATGAAGCCACTAATGATATTTCAGAAAGACAGCCCAGTACGTAATATAGTAAGCAGCGTTTCAGCAGTTGAGAATGCTAATCCAGAAAAAACCTGAAGCAATTGGTTGTGAAATTCTACAGAATATGTGTGGACAAACTGTCACTATTTTCGTATTCAAAAAGAACAAGCAGATCCGCACACTCTATACCAAACAGGCTGTACGTGCTGGTAAGGAAATCAATCATGTTGATCCTGAATTAATGCTTCAGCGACTGCAAGACAAATTAATATAATTAGGAAGAACCCTTTTCATATGAACCCTGTAGTTTCCCACCATCTCCATGTGATAGAGATGAACTAAAGAGAGGAGTAGCAAAATCACAATTAGCTAAGCACGTTGATAAAATAAGCGACAATGGCGCACGCCCATTGGAAGGTCTACTTGATTCCATGGGATCTCGACTGCATCAGATTCCATGGGAATGGAACACCACATTTGAATAATTAATCTCTGCTTATGATCAGCACGTCACAAAAATACCTGTATCATATTTAATGGATATACCACCAAGTGCAGCAATGGACATGAGTTACATTGGACTTTGTCGATTTTGGATAGGAAATGCAGGACAAATATCGGGCCCTGCAGCACTGGTCCCAACCAGCAGCCCCGCAGAACCTCCTGAAGTTTCATTCGATGCAATGTTCCTGCAAGAAGCAGGATATTTCTTGCAATGAAGCATGCTGAGAATGACGAGAAATTACTTCTTAACAATGCTATTCAACAAGACGAAAAAGATAGATAACAGTTTCCAAATGTAGTGACCACTAAGTACTGAAGAAGAGGAAGAGCTAGAAGACAATATTTGTTTGAAAAGCGAAGGTACCTCATTATACTTACATTAAATATATTCGTATTTGGATACATTTGTATGACAATTTTGACTATAGGTTGACCCCATTTTCCTCCTAATGTAACTAGAAGATTGGCCGCTTAAGGTGGTGTTTTGGTGGCGGTCCTTGAACGCCCACTACGTTTCGTTGTTCACATATTCCATTTCTTTAAATTTCTATATATCATGAACGTGCACGGTTGTGTGTGATGTCTACTCTTCGGATGACGCAATTTGAACGTAGCTCCAATTCCATCCCTCGGGATTCTATTGTCGTATCTCCATAGGAATTTGATAGGAAATACGACAACATAATCTTCAGGCGTCGAATTATCCTGTTAATACAATCACAAGTCTTCAGCATAAACTCGATTCATTTCTAAAGGATTAGCACTTAGCACTGTGCTGAATCTCCAGGAATAACAGAACGAAAAATCATTACTTTCCCCCAATCCCAACTTTCAGGGTCCTTATATTCTGAATAAGTGAACGTAGATAGAAAATAACTTCACATTTTAATTTCCGGGAACGAACTATACCCTAAAACGATGTCATACGATCCCCTTTACATTTAAAATTTTTAAGAGAAATTCAAGATGGCGGCTTCCAAAATAGTGACTGTGATGTCCATATCTTCCATCAGGTATAACCTTACCCATATTACCTATATCCGACATTTGGTCTTACTTCCTTTACCTATTTTGAACTTTCAAGTGTGTTTTCAAACTTTCGCCTTATTCTTTACTATACCTCTCATAAGGGTGTCAAATTTCAGGCCTTATCAGACGGCAGAAGACTTTATTACATCGTTTTTGTCACCTTTTTCTGGTATAAAAACAGTTGGAAATATTTGTATTACAATTACATAGCTTTGAGAAAACGAACGAAAGCGAAGTTGTAATTTTGCAACCCAAAATCAATACTGGAAAAATAAATGTCACTATTGTAATATCATAGTCCTTCTTTGTACAACAAGAAGTCCTTATAGTTTCGACCAAATAAAAGCCATTGTTCTTTCTAAAGAATGTATTTGAGAAAACTGTATAATTAAGGAGTGTAAGCCTATATCTCAGGAGAATCGTGTGCTACTCATCGTCAAGTTCCTCAGAATGAATGTTTTACCCGGGAATATCTTCTAAGACGCACTACCCTGAATCAATCATTTCCCAAACAGAATTTTTAGGTACAATTTTGTCTAAATTGTCTGGTATTTTCCGGTGCATTTATTTCCGGAACTAAGTTTTTGTTGAACACTTCCTGAAATATTGTCGTGAAATTATGTAATATTTGGTTACAAAAATTAAAAAGATCTACAGAAACAAAACAAACGCTATACTTCCTTATTCAAAGATTTTCAAGGTAGGCAAGAAGACACGAATACGCAACCCAAGATAAGAGGTGTGCGGGAAGTTAATTTTTTCTCAAGATCAAGATGGAAAAAAAAAATCCCGAAAATCAACAAATTTTCAGAATGGGAAATTGTCTGGAATTTGCGATATGTCGAGAATTCCTGGATTTTGGAAATTCCGGAAAATCGGTATGGAATTTTCGGGAAATCGAAATCGGTACGGGAATTTAATTTTCCAATTCTCTTCTTTGATACCCGCACAACCCTAGAGTGAGAAAATGCGTAAGAGCATACTGTTAAAAAGTTCCAGTCACTTTCCTCGGATACGGTAGGAAGCTGGCTACATAGAAAGTTGATAACAAAAATCAGAAACGTTTCACGAATATTCAAACAAAAAAATGTTTAACAATTTCTACATTATTTTTTAGATTCGCATTGCTACTATTAGGGTAGAGCAGGACTATTTCGCTCAGAAGAGGCTATATAGATCAGTAGAAAAGAACAGGTCAAAACTGTCATGAGATACCAGATTCACCCCCAATGATACTTCAGTGGATAGAATGCAGATTGAAAAATTTCGCAGATCACAATCGTAGTGTCCCGTTTTTGCTCCTCTGTTCGATATAGCCACTTGATCGAAATCGCCCTGATCTACCCTATTTAAGATTCACAGTGTTATTGTTAAGCAATTTATTTTTACGCATTTAAAATATATTCACTTAAAATTATTTTCCATTGTATTCTTATCATTAAGCGAAGAAGTCGAAAGACAAATGCGTAGTAAGCTTTCTTTTTAAGAATTTTTAAAATTTTTGTCGAATCCTAAACATTTCTTCTTTCGTCAGTAACCTGGCTTTTTCCCAGAAATGGAAGAGTATTGCCAAATATTTACGAGAAAGGAATCTGAGTGAGTAGGAAAAAGTATCAGGCTTATAATAATGGATTGAATTTTAATTATGGCCTTTAGGCATCTCAGGCTTAGGACGTTATAAGAATAGATGTCTGAAAAAATAGAAATTATGTAAAATACATCTCACTACGGTATTTTACCATTAACACACATTGAGCCCTTAGAAGCCCACGTGCAGATATTGGACCAAAATTGAGCGTGAAACATACTACTTGTATTATAAGCTTTGCAGCGATATGTCATTTTACCGTCTTCAAGTATTAAAGAAGATTTGCTTTTACAGACCTGGGCCACCCTAGGTTCGCTATGTGAAGATTAGGAATTCATCTGTTAATACGATATTTTGCGTTCTATAAGTTAATCCAAGTTCAATTTTAATAGGGTAATTAGAGTGAGCTCTTCAAGGTGAGGCTACTTTCATTTCTCTTGTCAACCAAAATATAGACTGAAGAAGTAAATACAGTAACGCCCTGTTAATCCGTTACATATGGGACTGAGGGCATTGTTGGAACGTAAGAACGGTCGGGTCAAAGAAATAAAAATATATTTACTACAGTACAGTAAAGTCCAAGCAAATGCATTCCCTAATTATAAAAACTAGAACAAAGTACAATAAAAAACTGTACATTTTGTCAAAAATCATTGCTTTAACAATAAATAATAGTAAAGTAAAGCATGAATGCACTGGTTAAGTATCACCAGCCACCTGACTTAACAATGTACGTAAGGTTTCAGCGACAAGTACAGAAATACGCCGTCATTCCTCAATCTCCGATGGTCGGATTATGCAAGGAGACGAACCATCGGAGGACGGATTACCGCGATTCTACTGTAATAGTAAAATTCTCTCCTGATACATTGAACTAAAGTCTAAAATTGTGTGTGTAAGTAGCCCGAGGTTTTAACTAGTATTGCAAGCCTTGAAAACGTTTAGAGTAGTGCTTCCTAACATTTTTTACTCGCGGCACACTATCCTTTGTAATACGTTCCGCGGCTCACTATCGTTACGAGTTAGCAAAAATGCGGGAGACTTAAGTAATTAATTGTAAGGTGTAAAGAAACTAATAATTTCCCTGTAGAATAAATATACACTGAAAATCAAAGGACACCTAAAGTTACACTTAAGTTCACAATATGTTCCGAAAAAAGTTCACAATATGTTCCAGTTTTAGCACGTTTTTAATGCATAATATATTTACTTTTCGTGAAATTAATATGAACTACGTCACATATTAGTGCATAATATTTGCATTTCTGGTGTAGTGATACACAAATTATGCACAAGAAGTTCAATTTGAAATTGGCAAATGTACTAAAAGAGACCTCCCAACGAAGTGTAGATAACATGAACTACAGTTAATATGAACATAATGTGTACAAAATGTGCACCGTGGTCCACATTGAGCACACTTAAAACATATTTTTCGGTATGTCCACATAAAGTCCACATGCGCTCCACATAAAGTTCATTTTTAGTGAAGTTTTTGTGTGCTTTTTGTGCCACGAGATTTTCAGTGTATGTTCAAGCTCATGAATCTTTTTCTTTATTCTTTTTTTTAATAAATATTGATTAAAATTAATTGAATTTTTTTTTACCAGGAAAATCACGAAGTCTGCAGAAGTTTTGGGGCACACCTAGCAAATCTCACGCCACAGTAGTGCGCTGAGACAGGTTTGCCGAGGCATACCGATTGAGAACCATTGGTCTAGACCAGTGTTTCCCAACCTTTTGCAGTCTACGGACCCCTTGATTTCTTACTAGTTTCCTTGCGGTCCCCTGTTCCAACTACCAAGGGAAACATTACATCAGTAGATCTTTTCACGTTATCTATAGCTTAAAAAATACGTACAATTTCAACATTAAAGTAGAATTGAATACAATGTGCTACCAATATCGAAAGTCGCCAATTAATAGTACTAATACTAGAACCTAACGACACCGTTAACTTACAGTTTTTCAATGTGATAGCTATAGTGTTGTTTGGTGACCGTCAACTTTTTCATATATCTGGCTCCAAAGTAGAGATTTTTAGGTGCAGATCTGGCTCTACTTCAAGTCAGTTTCTGCGCTTATTTTTCATTTAAACAAGTGCAGAAAATATTGACTCGCACAGGTAACTAAGTAGTCTATCAATATAAAGGCATCTGATGTGAAATTGCCTTTCTGGAAACATCAGGATACAAAGACCGAGCATGTAACCAAAAGTCCAGCAAACGCAAACTGGGAAAGATCATCTTCAAGGTGGAATTGCAGGACAACTCAATAAGCTGCTCACCTTCATTTGGTGACATATCATTTTCATTGTTTAGAAACAAGTTCTTCATCCGATTGTTCTTCTAGTTGGAAACCGAAAAGTAAGCTCTCAACTGGGAACCCAAAGAAAACAAATAAATGTTCATGCTCTTATAAACTTTATTTAGAAATTGTTTTTCACTTCTCGCCAGAAAGTCGTTCAGCATACGAAAGGAATCACATTCCTTATTGCCGATTCCGTCAGCCCAAACTTTTATTTTCTTAATTGTGGTCTCAATTTTGTCTTGCACTGAAAATAAAGTGACACTGGAATCTTGCAAACTTGAATTCAATGCATTCAAAAATTAGAAAATATCTGACAAATAAGGAAGCGTCGAAAGCTAAGAAAAGTCACTTAAGGAGTCCTTTTAGTGTTAATTACAATTTCGAATCAATCAGAAAAAGTCTCACCTCAACATGCAAATCGAATAAGACAGTCAGAACTCTTCCTTGATATAACCAGCGTACCTCAATTCATAATTACTTCCCATCTCGTTACACAATGCATCGAAAATTCTGGAGTTAAGAGATGACCCTTGATAAAGTTTAAAATTTTAATGGGTTCATCGTAAACATCTTCCATCTTGGATGGTATTCCATGTACAGAGTCCTTTTTGTTTACCTGTCATTGCCCGAGCACGATCTGTACTAATCTCAACATTTAATCCATTCTAGTTTATTTTCAAGGATAAAATGATTAAGAGTATTCAACAAGGCCTCTGCAGTTGTATGTAACGGCAGTGTTTCACAAAACTAAATATCTCCATGAACCTTGGTGTTGTGTTCATATCGAACAGGAGCTAATGAATTTGCATTTAATGAAATATCAGTACTTTCATGCAATTGTAATGAAAAATACTCAGTGGAACTCAAACGTTGTATCAATGTGTTCTTTACTTTTTCAGCCATTCCGTAGATTCTCTGCTTCGCAGTGACAGACACAGTTCGAGACTAATGGAAGATCTTTGCAATGTTTTACGCCAAGCAAATTGCGAGTCATTGCCTTCCTTGCCGGAAAAATTAAATCTTTTCCAATTATGAGACTGCTTCTTTTTAGCGAACAGTAGAGAAAACTTCGTATAAAGCTAAAAAAAACCTTTGGATTATTTGAGCCTGACACAATGCCTTTAACTACCATACGTTTTGTAATTAGGTAAGTTCTGCTAGCTTATTTTTAAATAATCAAAAGAGGTTTGTTCACTGAAGCACTGTGCTTTGTTTCAAGGTGATGTAATTTCGAAGATTTCATGGTCTCATTCGATAGCACCTCATCGCAAATAAAATACTGTAGTTTCTAATCACCATCTCGTTCAATAATTGAAAATCCCAATTCTAAATATTTCGAGAAATATTTAAGCACTTTCTTCGACACATTATCGTTTTTGCTACATGAACACTATCAGTCAAAATAAATCAAATCAATATATAGCATTATTGTCATGTTCGTTAGATTTACCGAACGTTGGTTACGCATCCATTTTTCGTATACAGACAAACACAGAAGTCTGAAATTAACTGTTCCTTTTCTTGTATTGGTTTCAGTTTGTTGAATTCGATTTTAACTTTGCTTTCTTGATAAACAATATCGTGTTTTCTAATTATTTTATAAAAGGAAATCTGTATATGATGTCAATATCGGGAAGTAAATTCTCGTTACACGTCAAACTATTGCGGAGGCCCCCTCATATGCTTGTCGCTGACCCCAGGTTGGGAAAGACTTGTCTAGAGCATTAGGAAATACATATCCTTTATTTCAGCGTTGCAAACTTCGACGCAAACATGCACCTTAGAGAAATTTTTCAAAGAGTAATTTTGTCTTTGAACTTGCCAAGAAATCTCTTTGGGTTCTAGTTTTCAGCCACCTTATATACATAAACACCTGAGAGCAAATCAAAGAGATTCATATGGGCCAGATTTCCAACCTAGACAAGAAAATCGACTCTTACAATGGTAAATAGAATGAATAATTCTCTATAAATTAAGTATGCATTGATGTAAACAGGCGTTTCTGGAAATTGATTTGTATCAATATAATAGATAGTAGCAGCTCAAATTTCATGCCATTGGATTTACAGTGTTGTTAATTTTTTTATAAAATTTTATTTTCTGAGATTCAAATACAGTGAGGCGCAGTGGCTCAGGTGGTAGCGCGTCTGACTACGAATCGGGCGGCCCTGGTTCAAATCCCGTTCCGGACACTGAAGACTTTTCTCACAGTGTTCCCATGCCTGATGCTCTGAGGTGCATTCAACCTCCCATCAAATTGAGTACTAGAGTGTTCTTAGTACTCTTGGGCACCTTGGGAGGTAAAGGCGGTCGAGCGTGGAACTGGCAACCCCATCTCATTTCATGGCGTAGGTCGAGAATATGTGGAGCGTTCTTGTTGCCTTCCGATTTTTTCTTTCTTTTAGAGGGGAGCAAGCAGATATCAAAAGTGTGAGGTACGTTACTCCAGTCGTCACTAGGGAGGAACGAAGTGAAAGGTATATCGATGAAATCAGGTATAATTTTACCATATACAAAACTTAAGAAATTTTATGCTCTGCGGAGGTAATGACTGCAATCAGTTGTAAGACAGAAAATTGAAACACTTATTGTAAAGAAAATAAATATTTTTTAAAAAGTTTCAGAGATAGAAAAAAAATTAAACATCAAATCAAAGGAAGATAAGGAGGGGGAGTATTCTCGTGTTGAAACCTATCACCTGCTGAGATCTTTTTTGTTCCTTACAGATTTACAGTCCTGTGCGAGTCCTGCTTTTGTCAAGTATTGCTGTCTGCTTTATATCTGTGATTCCCTCGGTCAATGTCTTATTCTTCTTTGTATGTGACCAAGAACTCTACTCATAAAGTGTATCGGTTGAAATTTTGAAAATAGAATCCTAACAAGATTAGCACTGGAAGGTCGGAAATTTTACCAATGCCTGAGTACATACAATCTGTATCTCTCCATGCCTTTTTTGCCTTTAGAGTTGCAGAACTCTGTTAGTGGGCAACCCATGCCTCAGTTCGTATACTAAAAGAGGGCAAGTAGCTCCGATTACCGTTAAGATTAGAGTGTCGATCATGCGCTTTTGCCAAGTGGTGTAAGTATACTTGTTAAAAATAATTTTCTGCACTATTGTTTCTGTTTAATCCGATGCTCTAATTTGGCCTGACCAATTTTATTCAATGGTCCATTTTTGGGCCTGGCCATATTTGTCCATTTTTATAGAATGGATTTTCATGAATACACGCCAAGTCATTTAAATTGAATCAAGCAGGAATATGCATGGGAAATGGTAGGAAGGAAATGCAGCCAGGGCTTGGTTTGAAGATACCATTCCGACATTAGTCAGGTATGACTAAGGAAAAACTCAATCAGGATGGGCGGTCGCTGATTTTAAACCCTGTACCTTCGAATGCACAGTCAACGCTCTACTAACTGAGCTACGGACGCTCGGTATTGCAGCGTGTTCAACCTAGCAGAGGCAGTCCAAGTAATCCTTTCAAGAAGCCCGGAAAAATAGAACAATGCACAATTTTTTTTTGCTAGTTGCAAATGCAAGTATTTCTTATCTCCACTGGGAAATGCATACATGCAAGATGCACGCATATCAAGCTGCTTTACTAAATTGCTGTGACAGGTAGGGAGTACTCATTGACTACTGATAAGAGTAACACTGAGCAGGTTATTCCTCCATGGACGGAGCCAAAGGGTATTTCTTAGTATGCGATTTTTGCAACAGGCTATCCGTATCTAAAATACTATCTTAAAATTGTCCTGTTTTTGCAATAGGAATGGAAATACTTTAGAAAAGCAATATTTGCTGCAATTGGTGCCTTCCAAGCAACTCTCACGCACACTGGCTTCATTCTAACAGTAATTGACGTATATGTTGCAAAAAAGAATAAAATATGGTGTCTGTCTTACGTAGATATTACGGCAAATATTGCCCGTAAGTAATGTTGTTTACAGTGTGATACTTTCTGCATGCTTGTTTTAAGACATATTGAAGGTGAGAATTTCGGAGAGCTTTTAAAATGATTGAACTTATACATGATTGTTGTATGTTTGACGTTTCCCTGGAATTTTATCAGCTTCTCTGTTGTTGTTTTTTTTCGTTGTTTTTTTGTGTTTTTTTTTAAGTTTGCACTCTTCTTTTAAGATCCTCACTGTATATCCAAGCTTAAAAATTGGAACTTTCATATGGTATTATTTTATTTTTATTTATTTATTTTAAGATTTTACTTCTATCCAGGAATTGAAACTAGGCCTATATTTAATTGAAAATTCTTTTCTATAGAAAATATACTCTCCTCCTTCGCTCTGTTACTGCTACATTTCAACTTGTGCGCATATTATGTATTGAAATAAAAACTTCATTAATATGACAGTAGCAGTATCTTATAGGCCTACAGAATGTCCAGTCATCTTGTCTGCAATATATGCGATAGGGAAGATAGTGCTCCTAGTCTTAATCAAAGTACTTGTCGTGTGATCGCCTTGCGTGGGTGAGGAAAACTAGAGAAAACCTTGCTTAGGATGGATATGAGTGTGTTTGATTGAGATGGGAACACAAGGTTAGTTGAGCCACGACACTCGATGACTCGACATATGTAAATTAATTCAATAGAGCATAACTGTACCAGATGCACAATTTGGAAGATGCAACCAGAGGAAAAATGTCTAAAAATTGGGCTTTTGTGAATATCCGGACTTAAATATCATAATTCTCATTTCTCATCCATCGTATTCATTTGACCTATCATTGTTTGATTTCTTCATCCTTAGATACGAGAAAGATCTAAAATGGTTTGCGTTGAGTTTTGTTACTGTTTATGCGTTCAAAGGAAACTCAAAGAGGGGTGGGTACAAAAAGCAATTTTCTAAGGTAAATAGGAAAAGACTTTGCAAGATAAACACTAACAGACGAATTCGGAACTTTATACGGCACCGGAAAGGAACTTATTTTTGTCTCCACATTTCGTCACCTTGGAACCAGGAGGTATTATGTCCACTTCAGCTTCTTTTGACAAAAATCAGTTTTAAAGTTTTAAGTTCCATTTAAAGTCGTATAAATTCATTACTAGCAACTTTAAGGCCGTTTTGTGAGATAGTAATTTTGGGGTTGATGCCCTTCAGTACAAGGTGTTTGACTACAATGTTAGCTCCATTTCCCAAAAAGTGGACACAGTACCTGCTGGCTCCAAGGTGAAGATTTCCTCTACTACTGGGAGCACTGTTGTCAATTTTGCAAAGTTTTAATCCTCATTCACATAAACTAGATTTTCTCTGTTTGTTGATATTGCCAATTAACAAAATGTTTAGTTCATGTTGTTTTAAAACATCCCAGCTACATTTTATGTATATCTCAGTTCTGGTTTCATCCTTTCTTTAATAACATACTGTTGATAACACAGTGTGGTTTATATAACTTCTCCTGGCAAAACAGGAATTTTGAATTCTTCACTCTTCCTCGTGGACTTACTTGTTCCTGGCTGACATTATTGGCATTGGCAAACAATAAGTTCTATACTATGTACGCCAATAAAGAGATATACCTTTTTTTACGGATTTAGATAAAAAAGCAATCCATTGTTGATTTAACCGAAAAATCATGAATGACACAAGCAATCGAATATTAATATTCGAGAGACATTAGACATTGAATACTTTCTTAAAAAATCATTTTCGAGAGCTTCATTGTTGTAGGTTTTGATATTCGCAACAAAAATCAAGAAAAATTCAACAATGAAGAAAAACGATAATAAAAAATCGGCATAAATCGAACTCTTGAATTGGTTATGAACATTCTTCCCTGAAAGTTAGAACCCTCTAGGCTTGAATTTGTAGGAGCAGCATTGAAATTTCGTGCAACGATAAAAATACATTAGACATATACGGAGATAGTGCTGCCATCCTTTGTTGGAGATTGTTGCTTTACATTAACCCTCAGTGATGAGCATGTATTAGGTTAATCCTTGTATGTGGAGATGGTTCAAAACCTTGTTTTCATTGATTGTGCTTAAATTAATTATTTTCTTTGTACTGTTTATTGTAAAGTTACTCTTAAATATTGTTCCTAAATCATTACAGAGTACACAAGCATTACTGTAGAATTTTGTGATGGTGTATATCTACAGTACGAGCTGAAACACCTTCGTATGACTTGTTTGTTTTCTTTACGTAAAGGAACATTATTTTTCATTTTAACTCATTCCAAGTGCTAACTTAAATTTTATCCTTGAAGCTTAGGTAACTCTTAACTCTCTCGTGACCGCTTGGGTTGCCGATGCGTTAGGATAAAATTAATTAAAGTTTTTTTTTTTCTTTATTGCTTTAAGTTTTGAATTTTCTTTATGCCTTCATGCATCTAAGCCTCAGGCCGGGAGTGGGGAGGGGAAAAGATTCGGAAAGGTGTCGGCCTGGGCCTATGTTGAAAGTGCCATCCCGGCATTTACCTGATGTGACTAAGGAAAAACCCTGGAAAACCTCAGTTATTTATTGCTTTTAAGTGCTTCTGATTTTAAATTTTATTATCTTTCTTTCCTCTCAAACTTCTTCATTTAGTAGTTTCAAGATGATAAAACTCCATGTAGCCTACATTACTACTGTGTTTGACATAGAAATAAATATTTAAGTTCAAATGTTCCGTATAGAGAATTTCTTAGAAAAGTTTTCATTTTCAGGATTGTAAAGACGGTACAAGTAAATTAACGGCCTGAGTTATCAATTCAATTTATTAACTTACTCATGACAACTTTGGAGTCGCCGTGGGTCAGGCTTTAGCGAATCGTTCGGCCCGACAAATTTAAATCCCGACAAGGACACTGGAGACTTTTCTCGTAGTGTTCCCATGCCTGGCACCCTGAGGTGCACTTAACCTTCTATCCAATTGAGCACGAGCGTCCTTGGTACTCCTGGACACCTTGGGAAGGTAAAGGGGGTCGAGCGTGGGACTGACCACCCCACCTCACTTCGTACCATAGGTCAAGAAAATGTGGAGCGCTACCTCCACATCCCCCATGCGTCGTTCACGATAAAGTAAAGGAGAGGATGTTTAAAAGTTGAAGACCAGGGATAAGTTTGAAGGTACAATCTCGGCATTTGCGTGTTGTGACTGAGGGGAAAAACCTGAGAAAACAGTCAGAATAGATTGCCACTGAGATCGTTCCCAGGATCTTCCTATTGCTAAGCCAGTGCTTTATTAGCAGAGCTACGGCCGCTCAGTTATATATATTATAGTGCAGCATGATTCTTCCTTACTCATGGTGCATCTTGCTGTGTTGCATGATACGATTATTGCTGCACTGCAGGACTTAAGTGTGTGGGATCTGTTAAACGTTTAAAACAAAATCTGTCCAGATGTTTTCAAGTTAGAAGAAACTGTCAGAACAGAATATAATAGATTGCTATTGTCATTAAAGTTTAAAGATGTATTTATTCTTTGGCCTGACTCTTAGATGCCTATAGGTCATAAATAAAATTCATTGTATTCATACAAAATTACGTCATGCTGTTACCAAGAGATGCCGAAGTTTTTCAGTGTTGTTGTCAGTGGTTTGTGATAATGATAACTCCAGATAGGAGGATTTCAATCACTGGTGTTCCTTAGATGAAGCATAGATTCACCTGGGTGAATATGTTAATGCCCAATATTCTTGGGTATTGGGCATGATAAAATGTTAATGAGTTGAGATGCCTCTTTACTCTCAGAAAATTGGTATATTCTGTACAATTTAGTCGTGAGAGTTTTTATAACTTTCACCAGCAGAACAGTATACATCAATGTGTGGGCACATTGTCGAAAGAAGACGCATATGATTTCAGCAGGATAGTGCAACAGCACATGCTGCCAGTGCAAAAAATGAACTATAATGTATATGAATCTTCGTTTACATTTATGAGAAATAGACAGTGATAGACATTTTCAGCAGCTATTATAAAACATATTTCCGTGTAAGGTTGGGTTACTTTCCGAACACTCTGAACGCATCTACTGACATTACAATATAGAATTTCTTTCTCGACGAAACTGAATCAAAAAGTAATAATTTTCTTTAATTGTGGCTTGTAAAGGACTCATGAAGCAAATTTACTTTGTTCCCTCTTGAGCATGACTTCACTTTGAAACATTTCTTTAATTTCAGTTACCTTCCTGTAAAAACTCAGGTAATTGGTTGGATGGAAATTTCCAATAACCTTACTGTAGATATCAAAATCCTGTCAGTTTTTAAGGAATACTCAAACAAAGAATTCTTACAAATCTCTCTACTATTAATGAGAGCCATATTGTGATTATTATTATTATATCATTACGTCAGTAATTATATTATTAGTGGCATTAGAAAATGAGTAACAAATGTTGTTTTCACTGTGCAACCTAACTTTGTTTTCTTCGCATCACTTTGGTCCGTTTCACTTAATGAGTTGTGCCGGCCTGCTGTTGATCAGTATACATAGACTATAATTCAAACATTAATATTATTAAGAACTCAATATTTTTTAAATCGATCTTTGATCAGATTCAAGAAGACAGGAAAGTATAAGGATAATTCACGATCTCAATGAATATTATTTAAAAAAACTGTCTCCTAATTGATTTTTATAAAAGCATTACCAATGTAGTAATGTGCCGTAATATGAGTATCGTAAAAACTCAATCTTGTGTGTGGATTAAGATTGTAACATTCCTTTCTTATTCGAATTGTAGACACGATTGAGAATATTTGTTTTCAAAAGCTGATACAGGTTAAAGATTTTACAAAATACACGTTATTTTATCTAATAAACTAACACGAACCCTAAAAAAGTTAACTCAAGTTTTGAGAAACTCTTCTCAATTTCAATATTTCTAATGCAATGTATGCTTATTTATTATTATTCCAACATGTATTATACACAGAATATATAAACACTTGAGATCAAATAAGGATATTCGTAGTATTCAGGGAAGGGGAGTATTTTCCCCACAGCACAAACATATTTCTCAAAAGTACTTCAGGTTTAAAAGCAGCATATGGAAGCTAATCTTCGTTCTCCCCGGAGAAGTAAAAAAAAAATATCCTTCTTTCCCCGGAGATGTACTAAAACCCCTCTGGAGAGGTTTCTCTGAAATTCCCTCTCAGAATATAAAAATATTAATGTATGGTTACGGGTTCAAGCCCCGTGCGAGGGGTGGGGGAGAGTCCATTGAATGGAATAGGTCGAAGTCTACCAAAAAACTGTAGGTTCAGTCCTCAGAAACTCACTAGTTGGTTTATGATATTCATCACAATTCAATAAAAAGAATATTGTAGGTTAGAATTAATGGAATATTACTCGAATATTCTAAGAATGTTCTAAAAAGAGAAACAATTCTACAACATATTAGTAGAATCCTAGAAATGCTAATAGAATACGAGGTTCTGAGTTAAATTGTGTTTATGTATATTATTTTGTCATCTTAAGTTTAGGCTTGGATAGGTTAGGGGAGAGAGGTTTTGTTCGAATGCACCACCAGCATGGAGTGATTTAGAAAACACCTTGGAGAGCCCTGTCCTCGATTCGAACCCAATATCTTGCAAATGCTAAGTCAACCCTTTACCAAACTAGCCAGCCGCTCATTGCTGTGTGTTCCTTCTTGAAATTAAGACTTATTTGTAAATGTTTTGCGCATGTATCAGTGATATACCAAATATCCACATGGAATTCTTCGTAGTAGCCCTATATCCTATCCTAAGAAAAGGCCTATTTCTGCTGCGTAGGTGTTTACTGTTTAAATACCGACAGGATGAGAGGGGAAAAGTCTGAGAAGAGAGTATTATATGTGGCGGGAGAGGGGAAAAGAGTTGATAGATCTTGACTTTCTGGTCTTACAGCTTTCCTTTCTATTCTAGTGGGAGACGAATGCTGTAATAATGACAGTGTTCAAGGAAAGGTTAAGGTCTATTATCATTTCCGGAACAACCCCATCCTATAAGCAGTAAATAATGGAAATATAATATATCTGTAGATTCTGATAAAAATACAATAATTGAGCTATGAAGTTAAGTTAAGAAAACTCCAGAATCGATGTGTCCCGGTTTCGAATCTTGGTGTGTTGGCCACTTTCCTCCTGATTTCTCTATATTTCCCATGAGCCAAATGTTGTGTTCGAATTGTCACAGTTTCACTATATTGTTGGATTGCGAAAGTAGATAAATTAATTATTCATAAGTCGTTAAAA
>JAGDQP010015991.1:0-41460 GCA_022664845.1 Lepisma saccharinum | reverse complement strand
GGCACTTGTATTCGTCAGCGAAACCATGCGTGAGTATTACCTTGCTGCCAGTTTTTAGGAAGGTAGTTCGACTTCAAAAAGCAACACTTTATCCCACGTTTTCAATTTGTGTTTGGGGAAATATAAGTGAATTTACTTTTAATTTCTTTAAGCGGTCTTTTGCACACACAAAAAAAGCTGTCTGAGATTCATTGCTCGTCAGTGCTAGTGCTGGCAAACTTATGGTATTTCAAGTGTACCGGTTATACTATGATTCTCAAAGAAGAATCTAGGTATTAGTAGCTGGTAAACAAATAATTCTTCTATCTGTCCAGTACTGTGTACTTCCGGAGTCACTACTGTTGAGCCTGGAGTAATGTCCTGAATGGCTCTGCCGATTCCTTGCTACAGTGTGTGTAATCCAAGGTTGTTTGTCTCATTGCAATTAACGTTTTGAAAATATTAATCCCAAGGGGGTACGTTCACGATTAGTATTACTCGACGATGGGGAATAGGGTTCAAATCCCGTGCTGCAAGCAACTAAGTAATCTATATGTTTGAAAATTTCGTGGCTATTTGTATCTAAGTGTTGTATAAGAAAAACAGCCACGTCGCTGATAAGAGTCTTTTAACTCCTCGATACACCAGCTACGGAGAAGACCCAAATTTGCAATTAGTATTCTAAATAAATAATCATATTCAAAACTATTTCCTCGACTGTTGATTTAAATATCGTGTGGTACCTTTCTTGGTCTAGTACATTTTTGCGTTCTGGTAATTCTCATAATGAAGGAAATACCAGGGTGAGTCATATCTTCGTAGAGTTTTCATGGATAATGTGCAGCACCCGCCTACCCCTGTACCACAGAAGCCTATTCGGCGAAGTACATCCAATCACACTCTATGGTCCTTCTCCAACGTTCCACCAGTGACACAAGCCCCTGACGTTACCAGGCTGCAGGCTTTGAAGCAAAGAACTCTGTAATGTCAGTTGTCATATCATCCACGGAATGGAATTGTCTGCCCCGCAGGAAGTGTGCCATGGAACGAAACAGATGAAAATCAGATGACTCAACGTCGGTACTGTAGGGTGTGTGCGGTAAAATGTCCACGGCATCCATCCATGTCCGCAATGTGCTGGCGGACTCTTCTTGACCTGTGCAATGGAGCGTTGTCAAATTGGAGGAGCAGTCGCTTTCGGTTCACCAGTGCTGGATAACGACGACGCACAATGTCGTATACCCGTTGCAGCTATTCAGCATACAATGTCCCATCTACGGAACGACCATGTAGAACGAGCTCCCAGTGTATCGGACCTTCTAAATTCCACAACACACACACAACATTGTCTTCTCTTCAAACCGTCCTCTTTGAACCACTGGCTGCGCCTCCGAACCTGGTCGAAGCCATTGCTTCCCGGTGTCAGGATAACGAAGAAATATACACTTTTCATCATTCGTGATGATCCGCCGCCAAAACCTGTCGTCATTTGGGTTTCGAAGCAGTTCTTCACACAGGGTCACACGTTGTTGAGCTTGAGCGAGAGTCAAATCATGGGGAACCATTCTCGGTTGCCTGGAGCAAAACCCAAGTTGATGCAGATGACGAATGACACTGGTTTGTGATGTCTGAACCTCATCTGCTAGCTGACGGGTACTGGTTCATGGGTTTCCTTCAACAGCGTTCAGGAGGGCATCGATATCCGTTGTCACTGGCGTCCACTCTTGGGCTTGTCATGGAGACTGCTGTCACCAGACAGAAAACGTTGAAACCACTTTCAAGCTGTGGACGGGTGGACAGTACCTTCATCTTCTACGGCACAAATTTCCTTGGCTGCTGCTGCTGCATTCAACCCCTTTTTCCAGTAATGGCGCAGAAGCAAAAGACACACAAGTTTTTCCTGAGCCATTGTCCTGCCAACTGTGTATTCAACGCGTAATTCCTCCCACACACCGTTAGCGCTGTGATCAGACAGACACGTGATACTCTTTCCACCACCACCACCTTCACCTGTTCTACACGTTGCACATGGTTTTCTGGCATCGAGTGGCGGGACCACCCAACGCTACGAACATATGACTGACCCTGGTATAAACATAAGAATTAGGGATGAGGTCATAGAGAAAGTAAACACATTTAAATACTTGGGAGCATAATTAACAAGCATAAATGAGGTCGCGAAAGAAGTAAAAAGTCGCTTAGTATCGGGGAACGCATGTTTCTATTCAGTCCAAAAACTTCTAACATCGCGATTAATATCAAGGAAATTGAAATTAAAAATATACAGAACGGTTATTTTGACGGTAATACATTACGATTGCGAAAGTTGGAGTACGACCCTAGAAGATGAACATAAATTACGTGTGTTTGAAAATAAAGTTTTGAGAAAGATATACGGACCGAAATGCGACGAGATGACCGGAGAGTGGAGGAGACTGCATAATGAAGAACTCCACGGACTGTACGATTCACCAGATGTAAAAGTAATGAAATAGGGACGACTAAGGTGGGCAGGCCATGTAGCTGTCATCGGGGGAAAATGAAGATTATATTATATCCTAGTTGGATGGCCGGATGGAAAGAGGTCATTGGGAAGACCGAGACGTCGTTGGGAGTGGCTTGATATTGCCCAGGATAGAATCCAATGGCGAACGTTTGTTAGTGCGGCGATGAACTTGCAAGTTCCATAAGCCATAGAGTTAGTTAGTTATTTAGTTCTCATACAAATTCAGGTCCCGAGGTAGGAACGTAAGTTTAAAAAGCTGCTCTGTTTATTCGAAGAATCCAGCCATTACTATAGGTTGAGCAACATTATACACGAAACAACCGCTAAATCAATGTACAGTAAATTTACTCCAAGTTCTGTCATTAAAGAGTAGGCATTTTGCTTAACTTCAGGACTTTTGTCGTGCCCTGTCTTGATATAATATGACTTTGAGATGTTCTCTAATGGCTACAAAATACCCTGTGTCAATATTTTAAGTATCTATATTTAGTACAAGTATTATTTTCTTTTTAAATGTATTTACCCAAAGTTATAGTTCAGACTTTTTTTTCTTTTTATAAATGACAGAATTTTACTTACGTTCTCTTTGAATAGAAACTTGAAGTTGAAAACCATTGTTACTTTGAGAATTAGCGTCTGAATGGAAAATTAACTCAGCCTTATTAGATGCAGTTGAAGCAGGATTTGGAAGTTGGTTGCCACAGTAAGTACCAATCATGTTTTCTGTATGAAGAAACAACGGGAAATTATTAAGTTATATACAGAACAACGCGGAATTTAAAGAATTTAAATTTACAAAATAATGTGTATATTTCAGTTGCAATTTATGAATTTGTTAACTTTAACAGCCCAATTCCCTCTTCTATAAACATTAATTATATACTCGCCCCATCGTTCAGCATTTACCTCATGGATCAATAATTATCTACAATTGTTTCATATTCTTCTATTACTGGAGATTGTGTGGACAAACTGTCCAACACAAAATAGCAGTATTTAAAAAAAAAACTGATTAGGAAACATACAGCGAGCAACCATTTCGAGTTATATCTTCTTTGATTCCAACAATTTCTTTTTACACCTCCAAGCACTTAGCTACCAACAGTTTGTTTGCAGGGAGATAGATACGATCAATATAGTGTTGGCAGGTGGTGGGAAGCATAATTGTTTACATTCAAAATATTAATTAATTTTTATAAAAATATAATATACAGAATACCTGTGTATATGTATTATTTCAAAAGAGATATATTACCTGTATCATTAAATAATTTCTCTGTTAATTTTAAGTAGTCAGCTGAGCTGCAATTATTATTAACAGGCAAATCTAGGTGTTGAAATTCCAGGTTTAAGTAGCTGCTCTCGTCAGTTTCTAAAGTCCAGAGACAGTCAAGATTGTTTTCGTATGCTGATGGAAATCTAGGAGATGTTATGGTGGAAAAACTTGTTCTCACCACTCCACCACATGATTCTGCAAAGAATAAACAAGCTTTAATACATTATTGAACGTAATATACAGTACAGTATACACAGGGTGTTGCAAAATAACACCAACAAAACCACCTCACCAGATTCTTGATACGAAAATAAGAAAAAAGTATAACTATCGGGAGTGCACGAATGCTTCCTCTCGGCGCTATATTCTGCCAAAAGAGTGGGAAAATGAACTTTCGGGCACAATATTTCCAAAGCCATTAACAGTAGAACTTTATTTATTTATTTTATTTTATTTGGGCTCGTCTAGTAACTTTTTACTTTGCCCCGTCACGATTCGGCCATTAACACCCAGTTAAAATCCACAAACATCCCGGTCGGGATTTGAACCTAGAACCTTCGAGTCGTTGGCCGCCTTATATCGCACAACTACCCGGTCTGTCATTAACACTAGAATTGAATCAGCATTTCTTAGACATTTCAAAACTTCTCTTTCCAAACTGCATGTTCCAAAATTGTGCAATGGATACAAGGAATTCCCTAAAGGAAGAAGGTATTCCCAGACATTCTGGAGTTGGAACGAATAAGACGACTTCCTGTTTGAGTAAAGACGGTAAGCGTAATGAGACCGGGAAATGAGAGTCTATTTTACTAATAAATACAGCAAATGTTTGTTGAAATGTATGCAATAATTACACCTATTCGTTATCCAACGACGTATCATTTTATAAAATAATTCCGCAAAGGAAATCTGTTTCAGATATCGACTTGAAACATAGGGATTATTATTGCTGGCTAGAAAGTAACCTTATTCATGCTTACTTCGACCCATCTTTACTTCGGAGAGTTCTTCTTTCCTGTCGGGAATCTCTTGCGTCCAAATTGCACAATTTTAGAATATCTATACTTGGATAGAGAATATCTCAAGCCTTTTATAGTACTACGTCGCCTAGATGTTCTATTGTTAATGGTATTATTGCAAATATCAAGCTCGAAAGTTCAGTTTCCTAAAGTTGATTGATGTTGTATAAACTTTATATTAAATTAAGAGTACAGAAGGGAAAACATAATAAATATCTTCAAACACAACAAACCAATAAACCACGGGGACACACCAACCAAAACCAAAACAAACTGAAAGGTGTCGCCAGAGAACACAAAAGGTTCAAAACGGGATAAGCGCTGGGCAAAAACAGCCTAAGTGCCGAACATCAGAACACTCCGGACGCTCCCCAGTGAAGCCTCGCCAATCTTCACTATCAAAAGGTGCCCCAATGTGTGTCTTTCCCCTAAAGAAGGGTAAGAAAGAAAGAAAGTGAACTTCACCCTCTCATGGACAAGTGGGTAACGCTCGCGAAGAGTCAACCATAACACTCAGACTGGAAACCGGCCAAGCGGGTCACTCGAGAGCTAAGTCACGACTTCACCAGCCAAGGTCATGTCCCGCGTACACATAACATACGAGAAAATATAAAACATCAGACTATTGAATCAAAATGAGCATCATCTCTTATCACCAGGACATGCTAGTACCGAAAAATCCCGAAAAGGAGCACACGATTACCGAAAGATAATTATAACCGAAATATAGCCAAGATATAGACATGAGCATAAGCGATGGAAAAGAGAGGGGAGACAGGGAGGGAAAGAATTTCCCACCCCACCAGAGAAGAGAGCGCAGAGAACAACTCACATGACCGCATTGAAAATGTCACAGTAGCCCAAGCCTCCATACACACAGACTTCAGACTGGAAGCGATAAACCAAAGTTTGTCCATAAACTTACGCAGGTCACCGAAGTTAACTTTAAAACTCAAATAAGAGAAAAGGTGGCAAAAATAAAACTCTCTGAACCCCTCAGAACAACGAGTGAATAGTAAACGCTTTCACGCACCAGTAATGAACCACGCACTACAGTCGGACCTGCTGTTGAAAACTGCGCTTGTGACATTCGCCGTATTCTAGCGGAAAGAGGAAAGAGTAGGAGAAATAAAAGTTTTAACATACTACCTATCCATAAGAAGACAGCAATATTGTCCACTATTCTAAAATGTCACTGTAGCAAATTTTGAACTCAATATTAACGTGAAAATCCATAAATAAAACAACACTGAAGTTTAATGTGCGTGCACTTACCTTAATACGAATTAAATTCAATTCACTAAAACATTTGTACTACACGCCAAAGTGTAAGTTCAAAATATATCTGCATAAAGCATCATGGTTCAAATTAATCTAAATATCAGCTACCACTACATGCGATTTCAATAAAATGTTTAAGCCCTTTTTATCCATTGTTTATTTCAACAAAACGACAGAAAGGTCAAGTTATTTAACACAAATTATTCCAAAATCCATATTTATATATGCATCGAAGTTCATTGAACGAAAGAAAAACATTTGTATTTGAATTGAAATTAACATCTCTTGAGGAGAGAAACCCGACAGTTCATCAATTCGGTTTAAAAAAACAACATGTTAGAAAACACTATTAAGTCCATGGAAATTCATTCAGTTATACTGTAGTTGAAACTTATACTTTAATGTAAATCGTTTCGTTTAAAATATTAAGTCCAATATTGTTTGTATGTAAAAATAATACCAGAATTCACTGTTTTATACGTAGAAGATATCGACAGTATTAACAAATATTAGAAACTTCTGACCCTTTCTGACTGTATCACTATCACTATAAAATATGGATCAGTTCTAATGTCAGTTCTTTTCAACATTACATCATAATATGAGAAATCAAGATTTCTGACAATTAATAATTGAAATTTCATAATACAAATTTGGATATTTTATAGGTTTAGCGATCAGACAGTTTTTGAACTGGTTGAAATTTAAACGTAAACGAAAGGTACGAAAAAAAAACCGACGAAACAGGGTGCAGATACTCAACCGATGCCGAACGAATAAACTACATGTGGTGAGCTCATTGCACTGAACTTATCACATGAGTAGCTACCGAAATTCATAATTGGAAGGCATAAAGGACAATGGTACTTAAATCAATAAAACATTAAACAAATAAGGAGAGAAACCAGATATCTGTTAACGGATTTCGGCTTATCTAAATCAAAGCAATATAACATATGGAAGACCCATGTCCCCTTACCTAGTTTAACTCTGCATGGCAAAGATATAATTTTGCACTGCAATCTTCACAATAAAAATGACACACACAGTGCACAAAACAACCATCATTGTCAGAAACAGAATTTAGATGTTATTAAATTTTGCTTGCGAAAGTCTCAAACACGAAAGATGATTAAAAATTCACTGAGATTTCAAAATGTTTTCCTGTGGAGACAACCAGAGAGCAGACGAATATGACGAGATTTTTAAGTTTCAAATATCACTTCTTCGGTAAGCGAATATGGCTTCGAAGTTATATTTTCAATAAATATTCATATTACCTGCGCAGGCACACTAATTTAGAAATGAAGGGAGTAATTTAAAAGTATACTTTAAAGAAAACTTTATGGAGATGTAATGTCCTGCAACAACTTGTCGTTGTATATTGTTCTAGTATATCTCTAACAGGAAACGCTATCTTCATCGACAGATGACGAACGCAAGGCGCGAAAACAAAAATAAAGCCCAGAAGTAGATCTCGCTCTATTTCAAACCTAAAACTAATAATACCTGAATTTTGGCACACTAAATGAAAATTCAAAAGCATAGTATATCTTAAAACTGGAAGTAAATAATATATTAATTAATATAAGAAAATTAATAAGTTTAGCGAGCATGGAATTCTCTTGGCGGGAAAATTTGCCAATGATATAAGACTACATTCCTGAGATGAATCGATATTTGGTCCTATCAGGTATGGTGACACTATCACCCAATCAGAAAATAAGTAACAAAAGGAAGAAGGAACAAAGATAAGTGACAAAGTAGTTCAAGAAGTAAATCTTTACGGCAACAAAACTAAAAAAAAGGAAATCGAAAGATTAATCCATTGCTCATAAACTTAAGAAAAAATCTTCAAAGAATCTGGATGACACTGCGATCACAATAGTAAGAGCCTTTTGTCTTGGAGCTAAACATGGAAAATTAGTAACAAAAATGAATAAAACAAATGGAACGGAGTTCCAACGTCGTTACATACTACTCCCACAAAGAGGAACATAGAGGAACGAAAGCTAGTTCCGATTGGACCATCTTGTCACACCATAATAAAAAATTAAAGAACAAAATAACTGTTAACACAACAATCGAACGAGAAATAATAGTTATAAACTGAAAGAAAAATAAGTGGAATTGTATTATTCCTCATTAGTGTATTTAAATGTACGTGTCATCAATCATAAGCACTTGTATTTGGATGTTTAACATAAAAGAAGACAGCGGAAGGGTAAAACGATAGGAAAGATATGACTCTTATATTGATCAAAAAATGTGTTTTTAATAGACAAACAAAGAAAGCATTTAAAAGTGTATTCAGTTTGTAGACTCGTGTTAATGTTCATTTTCTTGTTCGTGTCTACAACTGTGTATGTTTTTGTTAATGCAATCACCAATATTCGTCTTCACTCCTCAGAATACTCACTGTTTACGCTTTTTCACAAATTAAATTTACGCGTCGAAGTCCAATAAGCTTTATGTTAAAACAAGGGCTTGACAGTATTTACTTCTCTATTTAATTTAAACTTATATTAAACATGTCAAAGGCAAGAGAAAATGTTATTAAACTACTTGTCTTCAATGCCCACTTTCTCTCCTTTTTCATTGATGTTGATGACTACTGAACATAGAAACGTTGAGATAGTCTATCATGTACTTGTCAAACTTACTATTTAGTGTACATAAGTATATTAATCAATGTTAACTTGTATCGTGTAATTCATGTTGAGTGTATGTAACTCTAAATGAGTGTAATTCAAAAATATAGTAAGGTTCGTGTAAAGTGTTGTCATTATGTATTAAAATTTATACTAAATATACAACTGGTGTTCGTGATAACAAATATATTAATACATATAGAAAAAGACATTATATCAAATGTAATCTTAACAGAAATAATAAAGTAATATGAAGTTCTGTTTAGTAGTTCCACGTGAACAATCACAAAGCATGAACAAGTCTTGAAATCAGGACAATTTTGGAACAGATGGAAAACTTTTAAGCCCAAGAACTTACATTGCAGAATTCTCATTATATTAAAACTCTTCAACAGGAATATCAACCACATCGGCTAGAAGTCTATTTCTCATTGATTCTGAGCAATTAAACCGTTTAAGATCTTCATTATTGTGTGTACCAATCAATTCTCTCGCCAGAGTACTCAACCTTGTCCAGCTGGAACCTAATTCCGAAATCAAGTAAGGCCCATGATACTTCAAAAAATATTTACTTATTTTCCGATCGATGGCCGGACTATGCTCTCTGGACCTTAAGAAGACCAAGTCTCCCACCTAAAGACACACTGAATCTTTGCTAGCTTGCACTTGATTTCTTTTTCTGACTTTTAGCTATATTAGCTACCAACAAATGCCTTTTGTCTAGATCAACGCTGTTTAACTCTTCCGGCCAGGTCACTCTTCTATAAATGATTCAGAAGCAGAATAATTCATAAACAACTAAGCTGGAGCGAACTCAATCACGGATGAAATGGAATTATTAAGAAGAGACAAGACTTCAGCTAACCTACTACTCCAAGTCTTGTGATCATCATGACAGAACAAGCGAAGAAATCTATTCAATTTCCGGTGAAATTTTTCTACAACTAACTCAAGAGGGTTGTAAGGACTAGTAATGACATGTAGAATGTTCAAAGAGGTACATAAATCTCTCCAAACCCTAGAAGTAAACTGAGAACTCTGATCATAAATTATCATCCAGGATCTGGATAATGATAAAGGTACTTCTTAGTGAACGTAGCGATGATTTCTCTGGTATTAACAATACGCAGAGGATACGTTAGAAATTTTGAATAGACGTCCAACAAAGAAAAAATGTAATAGTAAGAAGAACTGCAAGGAAGTTTACCCACTAGATCAACAGAGAGTTTATCATGAGGATAATTAGAAGCTATATGGAAATAAGCTTTAGTTTTAGCTCAAACTATACAATCGTTGATAAAAACAGAAAAATCTTTCTTCGTATTTCTCCAATAGTATCAATATAACCCTCGAGCAGATCAAAAACTTTTGAACACCAAAATGACCTTTACTATGCACTTCCTGAACGATTCTAGATATCATAGACTTGGGAACCACTATTATCCAGAAGGAAGGTTTAAGTTTATCCCTACAATACAACACACCATCACGCACTTCATAGTTTCTATTGCCAGATTCAATTCTAGCAAGAATATCGTGACAACTTTCATCACCAGCCTGACTTTCCTTGATGTCCTTCATAAATTCTTCCTCAGAGAACAGAACCGAAACAGTATTCACCCACATCAGATCCTCCTCAACACTCCTTTCATCAGAAAGAAAACGTGACGAAGTATCGGCCACAAATTTGTCAACACAAACCAAATGAATAAATTTAAGATTGAAATTCTGAATTTTCAGTAACAAACGAGTAGTACGACTATCTAAGTTACGAATAGTGCGCAACTCCGTGATGGATTTATTATCGGTATGAATAATCGCTGTTCGACCCATGATAAAGTCTGAGAAGTAGTGACAGAGAAAAACAACAACCAATAATTCTAGTTGAAACAATGACAAAGGGAATTCATAAGGTGTGATACGCCTACTGGCATACGAAATGACACTATAATCCCCATCGTTCCCAACCTTCGCTAAGTAACCAACCAAAGAGATTTCACACGCATCCGAGAAAATATGAAAATCTTTGCTGAGATCAGGCTGTATCAAGGCTGGCGGGGAGATTAAAGCCTCTTTGACCCTTTCGAAAGATTCCAGTTCCACTGTTCCAAACTTAAATTTTGAATCCTTCCGTAAAAGAGCAACTAAAGGCTCTATCAAAAAGGAAAAGTTTTTAAGATATTCTCTTCTCCAGCCATCTAAACCAAGAAAGCGTTTCGAGCGCGGAAGTGAAAAATTTCTAATCGAGTCATTTAAACGAGGATTCACCTTAATCTCGCCCCCAGACATGATATGTACCAGAAAAGGAATCTCAAAAAAGAGAAATTTGGACTTTTTGAAATTTACAGCTACATTAGCTCGAGTCTCCAGCACTAGGGCAAGATGAAGGAGATACTCCTTAACAGATGGAGAAAATACAAGGGCGTCATTAAAATAACAAGCAATAAAGTCCTTGGTGGACACAGGAAACAGTTTATTCATGGCCGCCTGGAACAAAGCACAAGAGGATTTCAAATCCAATCGGCAAAACTCTAAAACAATACTGACGTCCTTCAAACTTAAACGCTCTGCAAGCATAACTAGAGGTATGTAAAGGTAAAGAATAGTACCCGTCACGCAAATCTAGCGCAGAAAAGAATTCTGCTTTCGATAACCTATGAAGAATTTCCTTAATAAGCTCGACTTGGACACCAGGAGCATTTACCTTGACATTTACAAACCCATATCCAAGACTGGACGAATATTTATCTCATCGGCCTTGAGAACCACATCAACGGGATTATTGTACAAACTAGACTGCTCCACAATAATCCCCAATCCAACCATTTAGACAACAAAACTCGAACGACAAAGGTATAGGATATGATTTCGCAACAACAGGAATACTATCAATTAACTCAATTTTTATAGGTTCAATCTTAGCCGGCTCAGGTCTTTCCGAAAATACGTTTCTATACTCAATTAAAAGCTGAATTAAATCCATTTTCATTTCTTTACTTAAATCCGTTCGATTATTCACAGTCTCAATTATCTCAGACTCAGAAATAATACTAGGTTGAGAGACTATTTCTGAAGTACTAAAAATATAACTCTCTGTGGGTCGGCTAAGTTTGATCTGGCGATCCTCAGTTGATCCTACTGAAGAGAGCTCACGGAGCAGGGATCAGGAGAAACTTCAGCCTTTACTAGGAATCCCAGTAACACTAGAATTAGTCCTCCAACCAGGCATTCCATAATTATCCTTCCTATTTCCAGCACCTGGCACCTGTGAATTGGACATAGCAGAAGGGATACCCTGACAATGAACACATGACTGACATGGATTAGTAGAGGTTTTTTTTCTTATCTTAACTGTTAGCACATCTATTCTGCATATTTAAAACATTTGAATTTGGCTGATGGCCACCACGGTCTCCTGATCTGTCGTTCATGTTAGAACTATTATCACGCTAAGAATCGTTTCGATTTCTATTATTTTCATTATTGGAGTTCCTGTATCTCCAATTCCTACGATTCACATTGTTCCTATTGTTATTGAAAGTTTATTACGATTATTGCCATTGAATTTATTTCCTTCATACTTGTTACTGTAATTACAGTCTGAGTATAGACGTCAATGGAGTTTCACATTCTTTACACTGAACTTCTTCTTTGCTTCCTTATTAGGACCTTCTAAAGAATTTGGAGGTTTACGCTTCTTGCTACTTCCTCCTACAAGTTCCAGAGAAAAGCCAATATCCAAGTCTACTTCCCTAATATCTGACTATTCTCACATGTTCAAATTGTCTATGAGTTGTTCCACCTTACTGGGTGGCAACAACCTCATCTCGATTAGTTCAGTATCATCAGGTTTATCGCTGAGATCATTGTATATTTTGCTAACAGCCCACACATATTCAACAATAGAGCTGTAGTCACTACTAATGTACTTAAGGGACTGTAAGCGTCTGAGTTTCATCTTTCTTACTCGTTCATCACAAAACTGAGAGAAAAAGCTTGGTAAACTCGGTATAAGTTTGGACTTGATTTTTAGGCTGAATTTTGCAGACACTTGTCCAGAACCAAAAGTTTATCGGAATCCGGTAATTTCATTAAGGCAAAATTTTGATCCAGACTTTTCAAAAAATCCTGAGGAGACTGAGATAGAACTTGCCCAGAGAATACTGGAAAATGTTAAAAATCAGATAACCTCAGTGGTTTTGATGAAAATCCACGTTCATGCACACAGTTACCATGAATTCCGGTACTTTCCAAGTTGACCATAGGTTTCCAATATATATAATCATTAATCCAAGGAGTATGAATACTAACTGGGACATTACTAGATTGGAAAACGTTAAAATTTCCAAAAGTAGGAAAAGACCAAACAGGAGCAGGTTTGCTGGTTACTTTACTATTGATCAAGAAGTCAAAATAATGAGGGCTTTGAACTGAAGTTCTAACAGTTCAATAGGTACTGCTAGTGGTACAAATTGGAGCACTAGTAACACGAGTGGAGGTGACCCTAGTAGTACAAACTGTGGTCACTTTGACTCCCTTAGAGATTACATTAGGCTACGATATCACACTATTGGGGCTCTTTGAGACTTCAGTTAGGCCTGTTTTTTCTAAATTCCTGACACTGGAACGATTTCACAGTTCACTCTTCAACGAACTGACTTCGTCACGTAAGGAACGTAAGTCAAGATTGAGTTCTTTAGACCTCGTCTCGCACGTGGAATTTACCTCCTCAATCAGAGTCAGCGTGGCGCACCTCTATGGATAACTGTCTGTCCTCTTAAATAAATCA
Source organism: Lepisma saccharinum (assembly GCA_022664845.1). Classification (NCBI taxonomy): domain Eukaryota; kingdom Metazoa; phylum Arthropoda; class Insecta; order Zygentoma; family Lepismatidae; genus Lepisma; species Lepisma saccharinum. Next base: position 27,959 of record JAGDQP010015991.1, on the reverse strand, counting down.
TCCACTGTTACTTTCACAGATTACATTTCGGAGGCCAACTTCTCGACAGAGACTTCTATAGAATCACGAAAAGTTTTACTCTCTTTCTCTAGCGACATGAGTCTTGCAATGTTACCCTCCAATTTCGCGTTCAAACTAGACTCGGTATTCTCTAATTTCATGTTAAGGCTATATTCGGTACTTTCTAACCGACTAACTAGGTGGTCTCGGTACCTTCAAGCTTTGAGCTGATGCCAGTCAGGGCTATCAGCACCTTGTCCATCACAATGACAGTAGTCGGTTCATCCACCTGATCACTGCGAGAGTCACCGTTTCCGATTCATGGACAAGACTCTACGCAATCCGAACAATATCAAGGCCTATCCTTTCCCTTTAGGCTGTGATAGAGATACGGCGCGATCTAAGCACAATTAAGGTGGTACCAAAGTCCACAATTAGTACAAGCAATAGCTGCTTCGCTTTTCTCTTGACAACAGTACATACTTTCGTTGTCCATATTTTTAGCACGGAATCTTTCGCGGGTTTTAGTCTCACGAACTACTTGATCGCCAGACCCCGACATTTATCCTTAAAGTACAAAATATCACACAAAAATATTTTGTAAACACTTTCACTTGCACTTATTAAATAATAGGTATTCTATATAATTCTATACTAGGTAACATGAGTCTACCCATACGCTTAGCCATGACATAAATAAGCCAGTCCGCTAACTTATCTCTCACCTTATAAAATCAACTTATTTTTTTTTTGCTTTTTAATGTTACAAGTTTTTTTCTTTTATATATATGTATATAATCACACACAAGTCAATACACGCATTCGCACGCACACATACCCACCTAAAACACAATCTCTGGCTACATCACACACAAGTTGGTGTTAACGTTCTCTCTCCATACTCAATCAACTCGGCAAACGCATGCGCTACGGTACTCAAATATCAAAATAAGCAGAGATAAGAAAATGCGACCTTCAAAAACCTGAAGATTAAACAAGATCAAGCGTCCTGAATCACGGGTCGCCACTTAATGAAATAGCCAGATTCAGAGTTTTGGAGCACGGTCGCCACTTAATGAAAGACACCAAACCACTAGACCACGGGGACACTCACTCCAACCAAAACCAAAACAAACTGAAAGGTGTCGCCAGAGAACATAAACGGGATAAGAGCCGGGCAAAACAGCCTAAGTGCCGAACATCAGAACACTCCGGACGCTCCGCAGCGAAGCCTCGCCAGTCTTCACTATCAAAAGCTGCCCCAATGTGTGCCTTTCCCCTAAAGAAGGGTAAGAAAGAAAGAAAGGGAACTTCACTTTCCCGTGGAAAAGTAGGTAACGCTCGCGAAGAGTCAACAATGACACTCAGACTGGAAACCGGCCAGCTAAACCAACTCAAGCGGGTCACTCGAGAGCTAAGTCACGACTTCACCAGCCAAGGTCATGTCCCGCGTACACATAACATACGAGAAAATATAAAACATCAGACTATTTAATCAAAATGAGCATCGTCTCATTGGCAACGCTGGTTGGCAATGTGACTGCGTGTAAAGTGCTCCGAAAATTTTTATTTAAACTAATGGTAACGTTGACGGTGGACGAATTTGAGCATTTCGATGAATATCAGTAAGTAATGTACATTGTTTTTGTATTTTTGTACTGCAGCATGTTACTGTAATATATAGAAACATACATTTTCCTTGCTCATTTTTCTCAATCTCGGATGTAAACAATCTACTGCAGGATTGCAAACCAAGTTAAAGAAAGTCTCAAGATTAACTATGTTGCCAGTTCATATTTATTTGTGAATACAGTCTACCTTCAACATAACCAGCATTTAACATTAATACAAGGGAGCCCTGAATATTTAATTTTAACTTCTCAACATGGGATATTGCAGCAAGTGTAACAAACCAGTTTCGCGACAAGATATTAAATCGAAAGTGCAATGTAATGTGTGTAGGAATATATTTCATAGTGTTTGCGTTAATATGAAAGGAGAGGATGTAAAATATATTCGGTCTTCTGACAATGTGTGGCGATGTAACAATTGTGAAAAATCACGACCAAGATCATTGTCAAGTGACATTGGCGGAGTTACCGGGAAGACCCCTACGTTAGAAGAAGTATATCAATTATTGATTACTATAAGGAAAGAAGTCAAGGACATTAAATCGTGCAACAAGAAACTTGAAGATGATTTCGGAACTTCATTAAATGTTGTCCATGAAAAATTGGATGAGAATTCTAAACTGTTAGAGGAGCAAAATTAAGAAATAAAGAAATGCATGTATGTTATTGAAATATTGAAAGGTGAAAATTCCCTACTGAAAAAACAAAAACAAATTGATAGGTTAGTATTGCAGCTAGATGATTTGAATCAGTAAGGGAGGAGAAATACTGTAGAGTTGCATGGTATTCCTGTCCATCCAAATGAAGATGTTAGCTCAATTGTCAAAAAAGTTGGATCGGCTTTGGATTACAATGTAACAGATAGTATGTTAGACATTCGTCACCGAATGAAAAAGACACCAACTCAACCAATTCTAGGTATAGTAGGTTAGTTTGTAATGAGATGTGATAAAGACGCTTTTGTCAAAAAGAGGAAAATTAAAAGAAATTTAAATTGTAGAGACATTAGATATACAGTTAGTGGTACTATTTACGTAAATCAAAGTTTGACATCACATAGAAATTTAGTATTTAAGGAGGCTACGAGGGTAAGCAGAGAGAAAAACTATGATTTTGTTTGGATAGATTATGCGGGTAATGTCAAATTAAAACAGAAGGCAAGTGATACTTTTGTCTATACACTTAGTACTGTGGATGAAGTTAAAAAATTGACTTAAAATGTAGATATGAGTGGTAAAGAAACATTATAATTTTATTATCAAAATGTTCGTGGGATAAGATTTAAATTAAATGAATTATATACAAGTGTGATTGCCTCCCATTTTGATATAAATCTACTAACGGAAACTTGGTTAACGGACAATATATATAATGAAGAGTTTATAGATAATAGGTACAACGTGTATCGACAAGATAGGGAAAATAGAAATGGAGGAGTCCTTCTTGCAGCTTTGAAAGATTATCATACAGAACATACTGTATACCCATGTATATTGATTTATTAGATGTTGTACGTATTAAATTAAATCTATTACATAAAACATATTATATATTCTTAGTATATATCCCGCCTAAAACAAAAGTTGATAGATATTACGAGCTGTTATCAAAAATCGAAGACATTGTTGACGATAAGGATAATAATTTACTACTTTTGGGGACTTTAATATTCCATTTATCACTGACTCGGAATACAATTTTATACAGGGTGATTCAATAGGCCTTATGTCTCGCTTTATCGAATTTTCTCTCACTATTCAACTTGAGTTTATTTAATTCTTTGAAAAATAGTTACGGGAAAACCGTAGACTTAGTTATTGCTAACATTGAATTTGGTATAGATGTTAATAGATGTGTTATTCCTTTATTGTCTGAAGATTTGCATCATTCATCGCTAACTTGTCAGTGCCATTTAAAAAAAGTGTCAAAGATAGTATTAAGCCCAATAACTGTTTATAATTACAGTAAAGCGGATTTTTTAAACATATATAAAATGTTACAGATATAAAACTGGGTAGCTGTAATTGAATGTAGCAATACTGATGAAGCTGTGGATCACTTTTACAATATTTTTAACTCTGTGATAGACAAATATGTACCAAGGAAGAGAATGTTTAAAAACAACAAATATCCGAGTTGGTTTACATCAGAAATCATTAATATACTAAAAGAAAAAGGATATTACAGAAAACGTAGAAATCTATCAGATTATAACTACAATATGTTTATTCAGTTGCATAAACAATTAAAAAGTAAGTTATCCCGAGCTTTTAAACAATATATAATGCAAATTGAGGGTACACTAAATAATAATGTTCAATTATTTTGGAACTTTATTAAGAATAAAAAACGAATAATAACACTATCAATTGTATGTACTATAATAATCAAAAGTTAAATTTTACCAAATCAATAGCTGATGGTTTTGCGCGATATTTTAGAAGTGTATTCCTGCTAACTCCGCTCCTTACGCTCCACATGGAAGTAACCTACAAGTTTCTTATTGTTTGTTTATCAACTGAAAATCGCCAATAATGAAATTACAGCCTCTATTAAAAAGTGGCCGAAATCAAGTGGCCCTGATATGGTTCCTACATATATTTTTAAAGGATGTGCGGACGTATTAATAACACCTCTCTCACATATATGTAATCTTATTTTAGGAACGTCTACTTTTCCCACAATATGGAAAACTAGTTAGGTGTGTCCAATACTTAAGAAAGATAACCCAGATAAAATTGAAAATTACAGGTCAAAATCTCTCATATCCGCTCCTGCCAAAATATTTGAACATATAATTTATAGTAGAATTTACAAACATGTTAAACCATATATTTCGATATGTCAACATAGTTTTTATTCTGGACGTTCCCCAGTAACAAATTTAGTAAGTTTCGTTCAAAATGTATCAAATTCTCTTAATAATAAATCTATATTGGATACACAGATTTTGCAAATGCATTTGATAGACTCGACCATAACATATTACTTAATAAATTACCAAATATGGAGTTTTCACATAAATTAACGTTGTTAATTTGTTCTTATTTGCAAGGTAGGAAACAGTATGTAGCATTTAGTCAAGTTAATTCTACAGTGTATGACATTACTTCAAGCATACCCCAAGGATCTAATCTCGGTCCATTATTATTTTTACAGTTTATAAATGATCTGCCTGCTGTTATCACGTATTCAAGATGCCTTTTATATGCAGATGGTATGAAAATTTGCAAAGGGATCAAAGATGATAAAGATAAATTATTGCTGCAGACAGATCTGGATAGTTGTCACAAATGGAGCATTGAAAATAGGTTGGCTTTTAATATTAATAAATGTGTATCTATTACGATTTCTAGAAAAAGCCATAATTATCACTACGAGTATAATATTGATAATATTCTAATACGGAATGTTAGTTACGTAAACGATTTAGGCGTATTTGTGAATAGTAAATTATGTTTCAAACAACATATAGAAAATATTACCAATGAAACATATGTCATTGGGTTTCTTAAAAAATAAATACAAGGGAATTTAGTACGACAAAGGTTTGTGTCACTCTGTTTAATAGTATTGTTCGTAGTAAACTGGATTATGCGTCTATTGTATGGTCACCTTATTACAAACTATACGATAAAAAATTGAGTGCATTCAGAAAAAGTTCTGAAGATATTTGTATTACAAAACAATTAATAATAGTTTCACTAAAGAAAATATGTCATACAATGAGTTATTAAATATATTTGATTATTCTTTGTTATTCGTAAGACGTACTATTGCTTTAACGGCTTTATTATTTAAGTTGATAAACGGTAGCATAGATGAACAAGTAGTTGTGAGCCAACTAAGTTTCAATGTTAAACAAACAAACTTTCGAATGAGAACTCCATTTTATATTACAAAAGCTAGAACTGAATCATTTCTTAGTTCACCTTTAATTAGAATGTATAAAACTTATAATAATTTGTCCAAAACCAATACTGAATTAGATTTCTCGTCCTCTAACTCACTGTATATAAGTATTATTAAATCTGTTGTAAGCAAATAGAAGAATCATTAATAATTATGTGCATATTATGATGTAATATTAAAAGTTGCACAACAATATGTAATGTAAATTAAGTTGCGACGCCAACATTTTATCTTCTTAATATATATATAATGTTTTTCTTGTAGTGTATATGTGTATCATGTATTTTTATCTGTGTCTATAGGACAAATATCACATATTCAAGTGTTTTACGGACAAAAGTTTTTCTTTTTGTTTTTGTTTTGTATTTTAAATATCATATTATCTGTGCTCTAGTGTCTTATATCATGTAATGGAACCTATGTAAGCCTATTGTAATAGGAACTAACATCCTGTAATAGGTACCAAATAAATAAATAAATCTCCTATCACCAGGACACACCAGTACCGAAAAATCCCGAAGAGGGAGTACACGATTACCGAAGGATAATTATAACCGAAATATGGCACAGATATAGACATGAGCATAAGCGATGGAAAAGAGGGGGGAGACAGGGAGGGAAAGAATTTCCCACCCCACCAGAGAAGAGAGCGCAGAGAACAACTCACATGACCACATGGAAAATGAAACAGTAGCCCAAGCCTCCAGACACACAGACTTCAGACTGGAGCCGATAAACCAAAGTTTGTCCATAAACTTACGCAAGTCACCGAAGTTAACTTTAAAACTCAAATAAGAGAAAAGGTGGCAAAAATAAAACATTCTGAACCTCTCAGAACAACGAGTGAATAGTAAACGCTTTCACGCACAAGTAATGGATCATGCACTACAGTTGAAAACTGCGCTTGTGACATTCGCCGTATTCTAGCGGAAAGAGGAAAGATTAGGAGAAATAAAAGTTTTAACATACTACCTATCCGCCAGAAGACAGCAATATTGTCCACTATTCTAAAATGTCACTGTAGCAAATTTTTGAACTCAACATTAACATGAAAATCCATAAATAAAACACTGAACGTTTAATGTGTGTGCACTCACCTTAACACGAAGAACAATTCAATTCGCTAAAACACATGTACTATACGCGATAGTGTAAGTTCAAAATATATCTGCATAAAGCAACATGGTTCAAATTAACCTAAATATTAGGTACCATTACATGCGATTTCAATAAAATGTTTAAACTCTTTTTATCCATTGTTTACTTCAACAAAATGACAGAAAGATCAAGTTATTTAACACAAATTATTCCAAAATCCATATTTATATATGCATCGAAGTTCATTGAACGAAAGAAAAACATTTGTATTTGAATTGAAATTAACATCTCTTGAGGAGAGAAACCCGACAGTTCATGAATTCGGTTGAAAAAAAGTATGTTATAAAACAATATTCAGTCCATGGAAATTCATTCAGTTATACTGTAGTTGAAATTTATGCTTTAGAAAAATAATTTCGTTTAAAAATTCGAGTCCAAAATAACTTGTATGTAAAAATAATACCAGAATTCAGTGTTTTATACGTAGAAGATATCGATGGTAGTAACAAATATTCGAAACTTCTGACCCTTTCTGGCTGTATCACTATCACTATAAAATATGGGTCAGTTCAAATGTAAACACTTTTCAACATTACATCATAATATGACAAATCACGATTTGTAACAATTTATCGGTGTTTCGAAATAAATATTTGAAATTTCATAATACATATTTGGATATTTTATGGGTTTATCGATCAGACAGTTTTGGAACTGGTTGAAATTTAAACGTAAACGAAAGGTACGGGAAAAAAACCGACGAAACAGGGTGCAGATACTCAACCGATGCCGAACGAATAAACTACATGTGGTGAGCTCATTGCACTGAACTTATCACATGAGTAGCTACCGAAATTCATAATTGGAAGGCATAAAGGACAATGGTACTTAAATCAATAAAACATAACAAATAAGGAGAGAAACCAGATATCTGTTAACGGATTTCGGCTTATCTAAATCAAAGCAATATAACATATGGAAGACCCATGTCCCCTTACCTAGTTTAACTCTGCATGGCAAAGATATAATTTTGCACTGCAATCTTCACAATAAAAATGACACACACAGTGCACAAAACAATCATCACTGTCAAAAACAGAATTTAGATGTTATTAAATTTTGCTTGCGAAAGTCCCAAACACGAAAGATGATTAAAAATTCACTGAGATTTCAAAATGTTTTCCTGTGGAGACAACCAGAGAGCAGACGAATATGACGAGATTTTTAAGTTTCAAATATCACTTCTTCGGTAAGCGAACATGGCTTCGAAATTATATTTTCAATAAATATTCATATTACCTGCGCAGGCACACTAATTTAGAAACGAAGGGAGTAATTTAAAAGTATACTTTAAAGAAAACTTTATGGAGATATAATGTCCTGCAACAACTTGTCGTTGTATATTGTTCTAGTATATCTCTAACAGGAAACGCTATCTTCATCGACAGATGACGAACGCAAGGCGCGAAAACAAAAATAAAGCCCAGAAGTAGATCTCGCTCTATTTCAAACCTAAAACTAATAATACCTGAATTTTGGCACACTAAATGAAAATTCAAAAGCATAGTATATCTTAAAACTGGAAGTAAATAATATATTAATTAATATAAGAAAATTAATAAGTTTAGCGAGCATGGAATTCTCTTGGCGGGAAGATTTGCCAATTTGTATAAGACGACATAGCGGAGATGAATCGAGATTTGGTTTTATCAGGGATGGTGACACTATCACCCAATCAGAAAATAAGAAACAAAAGGAAGAGGAAAGAAGGATACGTCACAAAGTAGCTCAAGAAGTAAATTTTTACGCCATTAAAGCTAAACAAAAGAGAATCGAAAGATTAATTCATTGCTCATAAACTTAAGAAAAAATCTTCAAAGAATCTGGATGACACTGCGATTAGAATAGTAAGAGTTTTGGCCTTAAAGCTAAAGATGGAAAATTCGTAACAAAAAGAATAAAACAATTTGAACGGAGCTCCAAGGTCGTTACAATCTTTTGGCAAGAGATTTTAGTTTCATATTCTCTATACGCGTATTGTAAACAATATCAAATACTCGATTTATTGTGCCAATAACTCTGAGTTTCCATTTCTACTAAAGATGGGGAACACCTGTCGTACAGGAAATTGAAATATAAAAAGATAATTGGATTCTTGATTCAAAACTTAGTCTTGTTCAAAACACTTTTTAAAAAATAATATTTCTAATTCCTTGAATCTCGTTGGACACGCTGTCCGGCTGTCGTATACAATTTTCCACATTGCCTATATACCGCTGAACAGTTCCACATTCATTTACAAGAAATGTTGTACGTTTGTGTAATAAATACTGGGATAGGTTATATAGATACTCCCGGCGTCGCATTAACCAATGTTTTCTGTGATGTCAACCACTTTTAAAAATTCAATATCTCAAATATATTCCGTTCCGTTGCACGTATACACACGGTGCGTTCCATTTAAGTGCTGGGACTTGCCATAAGGGTACTCCGTTTGTCGCAGTTACCAGCGTTGCCAACCACCTTCAAAAATTCAAATTTTAAATTGAGTTCGTACTGTTATCACAATGTGCACTTATTTACCCCAAAGTACCCATGCATGAGGTACTTGGAAGTGTCATATTGGTATTCCTAATAAAATGCTAATAAAAAAGATTTGTCCAGTCCGGCCGGCCATTCTACTGGACAGATTTTGATGATTCTTTTATCAAATACCCTTTTTAACACGTAAATGATCCATGAAGGAACCACATTTCTGTCCATCAAGTCTCAATTGAAGGAGAAATGTTTATCAGCAATATATAAAAATGAATGCCACGATGTTTGTTTCCGTATCACGCAAGAGCGGCTTAACCGATTCCAAAGATTTTTCACATACAATCATGTAAGAGTCCAACTTGAGCTTTTGGGCATATTTTTATAACCGGAAGCGCCTGTCGCGAACTAATTACTAACAACAGTTATTTCATTGTTATAACAATGCAATAAATACGAAGTATTGTAATATGACTAGACATTGCACAAATGTCTAGATGATTTTTGTATTAATATTTTTACAAAATAAGATTCAAAGTTTACGAGAAAGAGAACATAACAGCTTTCAACGACAAGCTTTTGATTACGACCTTGTTTCTTCTGGACCGCAACAAGAGTAAGACATGGGACAGATCTTTTATGTTGCCATGGCAATACACGCTAATCTGTCATACATGTTTTCGGTGCGTGATCTTAGCTATCATCCAGTTACAGATACAATCACATCTAACAAATAATACGAGGTTCTCGATTTCATGGTTATCGGTCACTCACGGGCTTCTTGCCCGATATCGTATAGAAACCACTCGCCGTGATCTTCAAACATGAACTAAATGAAAGATAAATGGCAAAACAAACCTCCTATTGGCTTCATATACTAAATCTTCTTTTAACAAAATATGTATACAGGAAGCTTCCCATACAAGTTTAAGACAAGTCTGGATGTATCAAACGGTTTCAACCATTTTCCCCGTTTATATTTTGTCCTTTGTGGAAGCAGCCATTTTCAATTAACCCTAGATTTTTTATCATTGGCAGTAATTATATTTTAGGACTTAAAGTTGAAGATTAGAAATAATTTGCCCTGAAATTGAACATTCCGAATACTTCATGATGGGAGAACTTGTAGTGGACATAGTTATAAGATGAAAAGATGTGAAAATGACATTCACAAAATGAAAGGATCACCTAAAATCTAAACAATGTAACGTCTCATAAAACTTTCCTTGAAAAGGAGTCTGTCATCTGTTGCCTTCACTTCTGTGTAGCCCTCTCACCAAATATTTAAGGCAAACTGACATGCCATTCCTCTGAAGAAGTCCCTTTTAGCTTGCCATTTGAATGCTGTAATGTATTCCCGTGTCTATTATGATATTTTGCCTCACTAACAGGAATTACGACGGAAAACTTAAATTTACACGTGAGCGGGCATTCATTGACTCCTTCGCCGATATCGTATAGAAATCATTTCGCCTGAAAATTCAGCATTAACTCAAGTGAAAATAAGATGTATTGGTTTCATTTAGTAAACCTAACTTCCTGAACGACATCTATACAACTTTTTTGCTAGCGCATTTTGAAATTTCCAGCTGCAAACAAACCGACATAGTCTCGTATTTATCTTTGATTTTTGAGCGAACAACAGTTAAGACGGGAAACATACTTTAGTCCTTACCGGACATTGTGTTTTCTGATTGCATATACAAGTCATTCCCACACTTTGCCAAATCCAACATTGCTTCAGGAAATACTTTTACTAGGACAACTTCATGTCACAACTTGAGTTTGGAAAAATGTCATTCTAATTCGGAATTTGTATTTGTAAAACAGTCTAACAAAAGTTTTAACTTTATGAAACGGTTCTTTTTGTTCATTACGGGAAACAGTCTGACTGCTTCTGTTACTAACTCCTTCTGTACCTCTCCGTGTGAATTGTAGGCTTTCTCCATGCAGCAACAGTTATAGGGAACTGTACGATCAGTAATCTTCGGCAACTTCAATCAACACTATCCAATAGCTCCCGGTAAACTTCGAATACTGTTCCTACCAAATAATATCGTTATTGTGTAAAGTGCGAATTGAAAATTCATATGAAACTACTTTATTTCAAATAAAAGGGAATTCAGAAAACAAAAGTCGAACTTGTATTTTAAAATTTTCTTATCAGGTAGAAATATTTTTGATATAAACAAAACAAACCAGTTGAATTGCAATAATGAAAAAAAGATGAAAATCAGTAAAAAAAATTGTTCCAAATTTTTTCTTAAGAATTTTTTGTTTCGTATTTTTTTGTTACAAATATTTTTCTTACGAAAACTTTTTGTGAAAACTAATTTTATATTCTTACTAAAACTTTTTGTTTAAAATTTTTTATCATACGAAGACTGTAAAAGCTTTTTTCAAAACATAAATATCTTTTTTGAACGTAAAACTAAATTTTTTGTTACTAATTTTTTTGTAATACAAAAAGACAAAAATTTCTTTAAGAATTTTTTAAAAGACAAATACTTTTGTAATTTTTATTATGTACTTATGCGAAATATTGTCTTGTAAGGTAAAGTTGTTAAAGCAGTTTGGAATAAAATGCAAATAAGAATTCTCGTTAATTTTTACTATAGTATCCTTTTCATTGTACAGGAAAAAATATTTACTATAGTTTGACTGTATCGGTTGTCTTAAAACAGAATAATTTATACCCATCGTTTTTTAGCTTTGTTTGCATCAGTTGTCTGGAAAAGCATCACTGTTCATTAGTTTGTATCAACTCTATAAGCACAATATTTTTGTATCACGTGGAAAAATATTTGAGTCTGTATATATATCTTACTTATCCATAAATAAAAAGTTCGTTATTAGTACAAATCAGTTGTTTCATTTCCTATACAAACACCAGTCCTTGTGTATATTCAAAGTTAGACGGAGTGAAGATCTTTGTTGGTAAAAGTCCATGGATGTAGTGTATATTTTACCCATAAGATTAAACGGATTTTTTCTTTAGACTCACCGTCTGTCACCATCTTATAAGTCGTAAGAAATGTATGCAGTACATCCTAGAATAAGTGTGGGATTCAGCAAATTTCTGGTATATTTCTTCACAAATCAAGGGCGTTGATAATGCGTCAACCATATGAAGTAGAGTAATTTCCTTGCTTAAGTTAACACACTCATGGTAAAAGTCAAAGGAAATATCATGAAACACTCATCACAAATTATACTAAAGCAAGGTGTCAATTCTTCAAGACTTGACAGCACACGCTCGACGTCCACCTAGGCGAAGAACAGTCACAGCGAGTCATTGTTTCCTGATTCAGCTGCAGCAGACTAAGTCACAATCGAATTATCTCGGTAATCTATTGACTTCATCAACCAATCAAATTATTTTTAATTCTAATGACGTCATTAGCTAGTATGGCAGTGTTTGTTTGATTAGTTCTTGTTACAACTCTACAAAATGTTTAAAGAAAATACTATTTTATTCATAGAGCCTACTGGTTGTGCATGGCAGCACGAGACGAGTGTAATACAGAGGGTGGTCAGCACTTTAAAAAGTTTTGTAGTCACTAAGTTCAGCTTTAGATACTTCTTTTGCACTCCGTATCCTATAAGGTATGTGCTTAGTAAGAAACTTTAGCTCTTTAGATGGAGTCTAAAAAATTGTGACTATAACAGGCAATAAGAAAACTAGGTGATATCATTTCATTAAAATAATTTATGGTTGGCAACACTTAAAAGTTTTGTATAAGATGGCAACTCTTGTTGTTAAATTACTATACATATGGTAAAGCATCACTTATTAAATTATTTAAGATTGAAACACTGTTAAGTGTAAGATGGCAACACTGCTTGTTCAGCAACGTCAGCTGGCCGAGGATGTGTGATATTCTTTCACAGGCTCTTTCCCCACCTGTTTCCTACTCTTCCTGTTTGAAGCAAACATATGGCCACAAGTTGTGGGAGCCAAGCATGGACTTCCGGTGCGTATTAGTAGTTTCTCAGTGTGTGTGTTTGTGTGTGTTTCTGAACGGGGACTACAATAGTTGGCATATGCGGGAAGAGGTTCTTGCATCAAGCGATAACAATCACCAGTCAAGTTCCCGTAAAGATAGTAAATATTCTTTCGTCATACTGCCAAAAATTCTACCAGTGAAGATATAAACGTAAGTATAATTTCTTATTACCAAGTCTATTTGTCTTTATCTACCTTACAAAACACCATAAATAGAGGCTATACCTACTTTATTTCATTAATATGATAAAATAAAATCTACTCGTGAATATTTTACCTAAATGGTCTCAGAAAAGGTATATTTATCAATCCTTGACGTATAAAGAGAGTTCATTGTAATTATGGAGTACAAACATTTGAATCGACACAACAAGCACTCTTATAGATCTCATTTTCTTCTTATATTAAGAGTAAATGTGGTTTCAAACAGTCTTTTTGCCTACAGTCAGTTCTTTCTAATTTTCATGTGATTCAAACTACTCCAAATACTGCTTGTCTCCTTAACCAGACAGTCTTTTCGGTCATAACGTACATACAAAATCGTTATATAGTCATAAAAATACAATTAAAAGAGTAGATTCTACCTAAAATCATGTTCAAGCTGCTTCAAACGAGCACTTTTCTCGCTACATATTGTTCTCCATGTTTTCAAAGTAGTCGCAATTATGTAAATCCGTACTTTTCGCCTTCAAATACGCGTTCAGCCTAGTTTAAATGACAGTTTTCCCGTTACATATTGACTAAATGTGGTTGTTAGGAGTTCTCATTGTATTAATGAAGCGCCCACAATTACCCACCTTCAGGGCGTCATTATATGTTCAAGTACTTCTTTTGTATCAACTAATTTCCAATATGGTGTTATTCTTGTATTTTCTGGTTTCAAAAGCACCTCAAACTAGTTATCTGGATAAAAACAAATTCTAAGGACTCTTTCATAGTGCCTACCGGTAAATAAGAGGTCTTGATTCCACGACTTTGATATCAAATAACCCTGTTTTCATGATTATTAAAGTTCTTTCTAGTTCAAACGTCACTTTTCTCTCTATATATTGACTCTATTTGACGGCAAGAACTCCCTGATAACAAACACCGAAATAGTCACAAATTTCATCTGAAAAGTTACTTTAGAGACAACATAATCACGTTTGTCACTTTCTATCCTATAGATTGATTTCAAATAATCCTTTCCGAGGGTAAATCGATGTAAAATATAGTTGAAAGATTCTTTTCTAGTTTAATTGTCTGCTAAATACGGCCTCCGAAATGATAGTGTGATGTTTAATTCGATCTTTTCATATTTCGAAGGAGGTGTTCTCTGCTAGAAACACCAATGAATACTTCTTTGCACATGTAAAGCAGTAACTAGCTCTCAAAATACTTGGTAATACGATAAATTCTAGTTAAGCGTGTAGGTCGGAAGGCGTCTTATACAGTTTCGTATGCTTTATTTAGCCATCTGAAGTAACATACACCCGGTATTAAGCTAAATTCAGATTTGAAATATGATTCAAATCCGTCTCACCTGCTATTCAAAGGGATTCCTGTATAAAGGTAAATTCACTTAAAAGCAGCGTCGGAAATCCTCTTACATAGTTTTTACATACCTTCCGACGCAGTATATACCTGATATTTCAAGTTCGAATACCTTTGTACACATAAAATACATTTTTTGCACACTTTTGGTGCGATAACTAGCCCACAAACAGCGACATTGCAGTAATTTCGGCTTTAAAAGTCTTAGGAGACATGTCGACTCTTCAATTACCTTTTGCTTACATCTCCAAAGTATAATATTAGTATAAATTCTCCTTCTTACAGTTCGGTTTTCATTGTTCTACATGTAAATTATACATCTTTCATCGTTTTAAGAATTAAAATTGCGGCCAATTACAGAAGTGTCGTCTTTTCCCGAAATAAAAATCATTCAAAATATATATACATAGGTAGAAATACATATATTCACATATGTATACATATTTATTTATATAAAGCCTTTGTTAGATAGATTATACCTTGAATATTTATCCTAACTATGAAATATACTTCTCTTATTTCGTATCAAACCTCACTTCCCTGTTTTCGAACTAATGTCGCCTGTGTATAATTATTCAAGAAAGAGTTAACACACAAATCAAGGAACATTCTTACCTCGACTTCTAACATCAACGGAGAAGGTTTTAACTTCCCCAAATCTTCTCAAACACTGCGAAAAATTAAAAAAAGCTATCTGGCATGTGCGTATGAAACAACAGATGCTGTGATCTCTTACGTAGTAGCAATTGAGAAGTCTGACGAGAGAGAATTTTCTCCCCCATATTCATCGCGACCAGACTTCAGGCTTCTCACGCTCAAAAGATTCCCCTTCTCTCTGCTAGGCCAAAGGGACACTATTTTAATAAACCAAGAGAGCGTAGGTGAAGTTTTATGTGCGAAAGAGAGAATATTTAAAGATTAATTGTCAAAAATCTCAAGTTATGGGCCCCAGGTGTTTAAATTTCGAGGGGGTGGCTGCGAGAATGTTACAACCCTCTACTGCTTGGTGATTAATTATACCTTCCATTTATTAGAGAGAGGAGGGAAGAAAAAGAGATGTCTTGTTTCTTCTTAGACTTTCAGAAGGGAGAAGTGGAGAACTTTTCTCTGCATCTATCAGTTGGTTTGCCTTCATTTAGCTTGTGTTCAGAGAGTTCAGAGAGAAACTTGTGGTCTTGTGTTTTTCAAACCAGCACTGGAAGACAAAACCGGGTTCGTCTTTAACTCTGTGTCATCCTGACCGACGCTTTCGACATATCTAGCGTATATTTTGTTCCAATTGTTATCGGATTCATCCTATGGTGAGATAACACAGCAATATAAATTCTAATGAGTTGTCTCTATAGGGTGCGCATAAAATAATAGACATTTATCAGAAGATTGTAATTATCATATTAAAATAGAGGTAATTGCTGGATAAAAACAATGAAAATATAAGGCATTGAAGACAATATATACATCAAATAACAGAAAACATGATAACAGATTGATTATTGAGTATTTCACGTATTGATATAGTATGGACACAAGTGGTATCATATTATTCATTGATTATTTATCATATTATTATCGTCAGCCAATGTATAAATCACAGTTATTAATTTCATTTAAGGTATTCATGCAATGTAGGCGACAAGCGAGTACAGAAAAAACCATCCTTAAGAAAATCGAAATTGTTTGATTATTGTATTCGAACCGGTATTTATTGTAATCTAGGAGGGGGTACAAATCGAGAGAACTAAGCCTGCGCTTAAACAAAAAAGTACCTGCTAGTTTTGTGTAAGTATTCTAGTAGTATACTACTCCCGTTTCCTGAACCCAGTCCGCCCGATTCGTTATCAGACGCGCTACGGTCTGAAGCACCCTGATTTCTTAGAATAACAATAGCATAGACATTCTTATTATAGTAATTACTTCTTTGTATCGCAATAGTTCTGTTCAAAATGTGCGGTAGCACATTACAGATCTCTAAGGGACTCTAAAAGACGCTCGAGGATAAAGTTCGTTCCATTGAACTTCTGCCCATAATAATTATCGGATTTGATTTTATGTGGGTGAGTGGCAACGCTCGGTAAATTGGTTTCAAGTGGTCCTGTGTTCGTTTCCCAGAGTTTGGAGCTCACCTTAAACTGTAGGTCCTGCTTTTAGAAGCCCCGGCTTGTAAGATTTGTATATAATAGACTAAAAAAAGAGAGACAGAGAAAAAAACGAAGGCTGAATCAATTTAATGAATAATTACGTTTAACTTTTATTATCTTACGTCGCAGGAATTGTATTTCAAGTAGGTCTTGTAGACCAAAGGACTATACCCATATTATCACGCTAACTTGAATTAATGACTATTTAAACAAAGTAACGTGTTATCTTCTGTGCAAAAAAAAAAAAAAAAACTACTGAGTTTTGAACACTGCAAATGACTGAATCAAGGTTGAATTGTAACGTATGAGCTCCGTTTCGTTTATTTCTTAGTTCAGTGTTTAGCCGCTCAACCCAGCGGCACTAAAGATTATTGTATGCTTCTATGGAATGAAATAAGAACGTGATAAGCCTATTTAACACTGTGTTTGTGAATTTTTGCTTTAGTCTGTAGCACAGGATGTGTAGTAATATTGGTTCATAAATTCAAAATACCCATAAATAAACCCATATATATTAAATATAACTTTTAAATTGGTAAGATACTCTTTACCATAAGTAGAAACCTTGGATAGCTACTTCGGCATTCTGTCACTGATACTTTACTGGACCATGTACTTAATCTGCTCAATTTCAGGTTATTCCCATGCTCAGATTTTGACCGATTTTGAATATGTTATTCAGCACACTGATCTTATCTCAAACCGGTTGAAATCACTTTGCTGCAATTTGCTTTAGGTTTAATTCCTTACCTTTCCCCTGTATTATCCCTAATACCGTATTCAGCACAATAGCCTATAACATATATACTTTTAAGCGTTTCTTTACTAATTATTACAGTACATACATCACTTATGGCTTAATGGAAAGCTAAAAACAAAGCAAACGTTTTATCTCATGAAAGTAATTGTTATAACTACCACCAAAAACGAGATAAATGCACGTAAATCCCACAAACGCACTATTTTCGTAGAACTTTTGAATATAGATGGAGGTATAACTTTGTTTGTTTATAAGTTAGATGAAAGATCTATATCTCGTTTGAAAAGAAATTTTATTGTTAAAAACATTTGTAATAGTGTCATCACGCTACGTGCAACGTAGATAGTCACAGTATTTAAAATGTGATATAATGTTACGTACGGCAGCCATATTGGAATAGCCACCATTTTGAGTGTGTTCCCATGCTCAGATTTTGTACGATTTTGAATATGTTGTACAGCACACTGGACTTGCCTGAAAACCAGTTAAATCGCTCCTGTTGCAATTTGTTTCAGGTTCGACCCTTTTTTTTTTCTTGTATATTATCCCTACTATAAAGAGAGTAGCGTAAGGAGTCTTATAACGTTTTCCGTATTTCATAAAAGTAATGTTTACGTCTTGTGCTGTGCCATGCCACTGTGAAATCGTTCTGCGCATGTAGTTCTGCATTCACTTTCCTCCGCATCTTTCCTTATGGCACCTTTTTTATGCATGTTTGCGCGTGTGTGAGTGCTGATTAATATATTCGTTATACAACATTTTGATACATGTCTTTGTGCCTAGCTATTCAAACTTGTTCAATTGCTTTATTACTGGTGCTGCTTTTGCTTGCTAATCATTGAGTTAAAAAAATCCGGCTTTGTTACTGATCTACAATAGCATGCTGGTGTGACAAACTTATTCAAACTTCACCGTTCTTCTTCGATTGTAAATGGGAAACTTTGGCTTGATGATCATTACAATTGAGTGCTCTATAGTGTTTCTGTTGCTCGTAACACTGAATGACGTGTTTACATCGCAGAAGTATTCATATTTGATAAACCGAGAACTTGGTAATTGCTATTGTTTTCTTACTCAGCGCTCTGGAGCTCCTTTCTTATGCAGGTACCGTAGATGTGCTGGAGTTCTACACTTATCTCTGCATTAGCATTATTAATTACATTGTATGTTGAGAAATAGGCGTTAAATGTGTTGACGAGTCTTCAGAAAGGAGTAATATGGATATTTTATTGTGAGCTGATAACATAATCCCATGTAGTGGTTAGTGAAGCTGCAATGGGTTTTCCTTAGCTTTGATACTTTGTACAGCGAAATGGGTACCATTGCGAAACGTGTTGATGTTATTACGGAGAACAGCAGAGATAGTGATGTTTTTATGGAGGAGGGTACTGGTGATGTTACTTGTATACTGGACAATAGTGATGATATGCAAATATCCAATGACTGTGACAATATACTGCTTAACAATCAGATAATAGGGACGTTGTATAGTGAATGGTGTACCTACAATTTATGTTGCGGAAAATGATGTTTGATTCGGAGTTGTAGCAGAAAGAAAAGACATAACAATTTTCCATTATATGGTAGCGTGATCCTGAGATGCAGAAAGGCTATAAATGAATTCAACGAAATATTACAATTCGGTCTGTGATACAACGTATTATCGGTTCGGAGGAATCGCTGAAGAGTTAGTTTGATTTTGCATTGGAACATTTGGATCATTTGAACCCTTAATAATACGATAATTTCGAATTGAAACTAGTAATTGCGCAGTAAGGAAAAGAGTCTTCATTTTCCCGAAAATTTCGTGCTGAATTGAATTCATATGTTCTGAATTATATAAGGTTCCAAATACAACTCTTACATATGCAAGAATGTTTTTGTAATGACGAATATTATAAATACTGTTAGTGAAGGAGAGAAAAATGGTAACGAACCCGGTTGAACATGTACCCTACTATGTTGCTCGGGCTTTTCAATTAGCAAAACCACGACTCAATAAAGGAAGTAGAGATCTAAGTTAAACAATAACAGTCTTAATAAGTAGACAAGTGCCGCAGAGCTTTTATGTTATAATACTGGAGTGAATTTAATGAATAAGAATGGTGGAATCATAGAAGAAGTTACAAGTTCTAGAAGTATTTTGGCTATTAGTACCAAATTATTGCATGCAATCATAATCCGATGACACGACAGCACACGAAACGATATTCGGGACCTTCAGCAGAGAAAAAATTGTTTTACGTTAGGAAAGCAATCACTTTGATGTGACTGAAGTCATTAAGGACAATAGTATTAAATGTACCAAGTAATCATCGTCCTTTCGTGAACCAAACATGCTTTGAAGAACATAATTTAAAAGCAAAACAGTATGCATGTGTAACAATGTACAGCTTTGTCCTCTGTCTGGCGTATAAGTAGATAAACATAACAGAAAATCTAAATATATCAACGGTGAACATTTCTGTAAACTATTGTCAATGTAGATGGATGAAAAACATTCCTGTTATGTGAGAAAACGAACGAAAACCGATAGAGGATTGATTACCTGTATATCGTTTTCGATATTGAGACCATGCTACTGAAAATGTTGATAATGAAGAACACGAATATCACGCCAACTTAATATAGGCAAATCATCAGTGTCACAAATTATCAGGAAGAAAACCATACATTTACTGTTTGTGGTAATCAAGAAGGTAACTGGGGCTCGGTGTTTCTTAGTGAGCTCAATTTTATCATTGTTGTTCCCGAGCAGGGTTCCAAGTTTTGATTAATAGTAGTACGTTATAACAACGGATTTCGGTTTGATACATTGTTAGTGGTACAAAATCTGATGAAGCATAAATAATTGTCACCGAATATTATTGCAGAGGAACAGAAAATTATTCCATCAGGTGTTGGTAAGATCATTTACCACGACATATGATTATTTATAGGAGTACAATTATTCTAATTACTAAAGCTGTGGGTAACAAGTAACCCTTAAAAAAAATGATATTTCCTCTTATTATTTAACAACATTGAAAATTAAAACTGTCTTCGACAGTGCCAACGTATAGAATATTATTAGCTTTTCGACATTGACTTGTTTGACTCGACATCTTAGGAAGAACGGGATACACTCGTTACTAGGCACCAGGCTCGTGTTTGTCGAATCTTAATCTTTGATTTAGAGACGAAAATACTAGAATACTGATAAAGTGATGCAAGGATTCTCATCTATCCATTAATTAGCTTGTCTAATCTAATTGGAGCCAAAACAGGTGGACTCCAATGCTTCCTTCAAATAATCATTGCAATATATGCTATAGAATGTTTCTATGTCTCTGTTTGCAGAAGAACAGTATTCCACTCATCCCAGCATTGTAATTCCAACATCATAGTCGCCAAAGTAACAAATTAAGACAATGAATTGAGTACGAGGAGGAAAGCTATAACAATACTCTAAGAACGGCTGAAACTGGAGACGAAGCACAATTCAAATACTTTTGGATGGGTATGATATGATTACTTGCACTAGGTACACCTAGTCTCCGTAGTGAAGGTCGTAATGTCGCAGACTTCGGATCGCACCCGGTTTCAAACCCCGCAGCCGATCATCCTCACTTAGGATTTTAAGGTTTCTTTCAGTTTAACTACACAAAAGAGGGAATGTTGGGATCATACCTTTAAGTAAGGCCTTGTCCGCAACCTTCTCTATGCTTTGCCCTATCCCATTCTGGCCTGAGACACAGATGTCAAAAAGTCGTCACCTTGGTACAACAACATGTTTTAACACAAAATATTGGTTTTATTTTTATATCTCAATTCGTTTTTAGTAAACAAAACTGTTTAAAGCTTTATTAGTTATAAATTTTTAATTACAGTCAAACTGACCATTTTTCCAATATTTTGTTCCTAAGGCATACCATACAATACATAATAGAGTTTTTTGTGTATAATTCGCATTATTTAAGATTTTTTTTAATATGTCGTAAGGAACTATGGCAGGATGCGAATATAGTCTACGTAAATATCAATAAATATTTCGTACACAGTCGTGTGCACAGTTCTGAACACATGCTTGGGTATGAAACTTTCAATGTTTCTTTTTCCGAAGTGGCCACCGTGAAACGAATATAGACTCTAAATTAAATAAGATTCTAAAGGTAAGTTCAGAAACCATAGCTTGCAAAGTACTGCTTCATCTTAATGCCAATCTTGCATCTTGTTTATAATACACTTCGAAGTAACTTGCACCTTGGTGTAATCAGAGATAGAAGTACCTAAAATGTCTACGTCTCAGAACTAATTACATTACATTTTAAAACTCATTACTCCTCTATTAGTTCATTAATCCATTAGATTGAAGTAATGAATAACATCTGTTCATTTTCCTTCTGGATGTGCTCAGTACAGCGAATACGAATAGCCCGTTATTATCGTTTACTTCTGTCCTTATTCTACAAATTTTATTTTGTTCTTTTTTGTCGATTAATCTGTTTGCGTCACTTTGGAAATATCTAGATAACAGTCTTTCAACCCATGGGAAGATAATAACTCTTACACTTTATGCTCGGAATCAGGAGGTTAGAAGAGCATAGATAGAAATGGCTCAGCCACTTTAATTAGCGACACGAGATTAGTCACAAAACGAATTCGCACAAAGATCTTGCCCCAGCGATTTAGGTATTTCCCTTTACGTTATTTTTTAACGAAATGCAACAATTGTTTTATTAAAAAGAAATTTTAATGACATTTAGAACTTCTCTTTCACTTTGAAATCCAGAAATAGACTCAAGGCTAACCAATGATATTAATATATTTGTTTTAAAATTATGTTCCTTGCTGATCACTGTTCAATCCTGTACTCCGCTGACATTTTCTATGTAATATGAAGAAAGTAAATATTAATATGCACTAGAAAACATTGTACCAACAGTAGAGATTAGGAATAAATAATTTAAGTTTTTGTGTAACATTATTTTGTATACCAAACTCAAATTTAATTCACAAAGTACATATTCAGTAGAAACTTTTACATAAACAGTTTACTACATTTTCGAATCTCAAAATAGCCTATAATTAGTTTCATACCTAAAGATACTTTGGCTCTGAATCCGTTGTCTGGAACGGAAAAGTTGGTGAAATAATGAACGTACATGACGTTCTCAGTAGTTGCTAGACTGTTTGGTAATTCGCGGCAGAAGCGACCCAGCAAGTTGGAAGATAGACTTGCACCGTCCCGAACTTCAACAAACTCTTGCCAGCACCTAATGAAAAGAATATAATTATGAGATATATAACATATAACAACATACAGTATATATAACATATATATATATTATAACAATAAATTACCATACTTCCTGTCTGATTTGAATAAAGAGAATATTGTCAACAATTTTGCTTGAGATTATGATATTATAATGGTATAATGTCGCCTACCAACAAGAAGTCCCAAATTCAGAAAATATTATACAATCATAGTATTACTTGCTTCAAGCAAGATCAAGAAGGGATTTCGAAGTTTGGAGTGAAACTTCGCTGATGAAAACCATTGTCTGAACGAATTTTGTGTATAGATTCATTCATGAAATGTGAACACTGAAACAAATTATACACTATATTTGTATCACCTACACATAGGTTTACAAATTAGAAGACTGAATTAGTCTTTGCAGGACGAAAATCAGCAAATGCTGCTCGCCCCCTTACTCTTTTAAAATATAGACAAATAGGGTGCCCAGAACGTCAACTCCTTTAAAGAAACAACAGCGTAAGTGTAATGGCAGTATACGAAGTAATTCTCTCGCTAGAGGCCATAAACTATTGTCTATACGATGTATGCTTTTGAGATAATGACATGGAAATTGATATACATACTTTCAATGATGCAAGATCGCATGAAGCAGTACTGAATGTAATGGTCTCGTCCAGAGTTTTGCAATTGCCTTTTTTCCGCGACCCCATCTTGGCAGTTGTGATAAGATAAAATGAACAGCAATTGGACGCTATGGTCAGTAGCATCAAATGTCAGTTGTGAGTCGAATATCGCGTGAGTAACAATGTACATAGTTAAACAGAATTATCTAAAAAAAAAGGGTTGCCAACCAGATCTCCCGATCCAACAATTTCGACTTGTTTTTCTGGCTCCATTAAATGTCAAAGTGTACAAAAATAAACCCCACGTAATCGAACAACTCAAAGACGCTTTACGTCAAGAGATGCAAGACGTTTATATCGACACTTGGAGAAAAGTAATCCAGAATTTATGGTATGTTTAGATGGGGAAGAAGACCATTTTCAGCATCGATTGTGAGCAGATCCTGTTTTGTACAATTGGGGGTAAACGTACATAAATGTTCAAACTAATATCTCAATAACTGATTTTTATATAAAATCGTTTGTTGTCTCTAGCGACAGGATCATCCTATATTCTATGTTTATTGTTCTTTATGTAGGTCTACACATTTTTATTATTCGTCAAAAGTTTAAACTCAGTCCTAAAATTCCTTCTCCGAATAACTTTGCAATTGATGTATCGGATTTGTGTTCAGTTTCACGTAACTTAGAGAGAATATGATTTTCTGTAACTTACTTAAAACTACTCAAATCGGTCAATTCTTTCAAAAGGTATTGGGAAAAGGAATTTTGCGATTGGATACAACTTTTGTCGCTGACTGTGCAATGCGGATTTCTACTAGACTCTACGCAGCCTCTTTCACATAAACGTGTTTCATCCAATCTCCGACAGTAACACAACATAGTTTCCGCAATATTCCAGTGAAAGTCGTTCTTTCAGTTCCTGAATGTGCATAACATGTCTTGTACTTCTTTTTTCACCGTAGTCTAGCAGCCCTCTCTGTCTAGCCTGGCTTAATTTTTTATTGGCAAGGGAACTTTTCTCGAACTTTAGCGGGATACCAAATTACTGGATTTTTATTGAAGTCCAACTTTACCAAATCATATTATTCTGTATAAAGAACGAATCCCAGTATAACCAAAAAGATGAAAACTGAGACAATATGATGTTTGTTACGCTTTTCGACACAATGGTTAACAATGCAAAGGCAAAAAGAAGTGAAAGGACTGTGGTGAACTTGCTCATAATGGCTCATGCACAGTGGCAGCGAAATGTAATAACTGTAAAGTTAGTGACGATAGTCGTAAGTGCAAAGAACTCATGTTTCAAACTGAATTAAATAAACTCATGGAGACAGAGAACATTCCTTATAAAACAGCATACAGAAAACAACGAGCAGCTATAAAAATTAATCATACTGTTCTATCATATTCGCAAACTGTAACTCAATGTCGTTCAGATCTCACTGAAACGTACATCTGTCAAGAAAAACAATATGGTAGTAATAAACATCCAAATTACTACACAAAAGTACTAAATCCTCCCAAAAAGTTTCCAAAAATGAACTGAATTTCACAACCAACTTATCAAATACAGTAATCACTGAAAATACAAATACAAAACATACTAAAGACGTAAACACAAACATCAAAAGAGAAACTAAAATCAAAGCTAAAAATCGATCATGTGACTTTCCGACGAAGAAATGTCTTTTTATAGACTCAGATGACAGCTTTGATGTTTAGAGTTAATTCTATTGAAGAAATGGAATCAATATCTAATTAACAAAATGTAAATCCAGAAAATACTCCGTAAAACATCACACTTCAATCAGCAAACAATAATGAAGCGATCCATAAGACTTCGATACATTCTTTAACAATATAAATCCCTACAATGATTGCAGCAGTTATAAATTTAATATGGGCACAATCAAACTAATCGAAAAGTGACACAGTCGTTAAACAACTACAAAGTATAGCATCTGAATCACGTAACAGATATAGTAATGTAATTCATTAACAACGCATGGTTTTGTCTTTTCAGATCTAAGAAACCACACAAGTTCCGACCTAAAACAATCATAATTTATAACTTATTTTAATAATCTACATAACAAATCCATCAAGATCAAGATAACTATCAAGACAAAATCATCCACATAATAATTCATCATAATTTTTTCTCAAGTGAGTTTCTAAATATCGTTCAGAGGATAAAAGAAACCAGAAACAAGATGTTGGTGGATAAGTCGATGGAATTATTTTAAATATATAGATACAAAATTTAAGGTACGTGACGAGAAACCTGAAAAGGATAATTTCTCATTATGAACAATTACCATGAAAGCTTAAAATTTAATTTACATTTTATTCTTACTCCTATTCGCAAACCTACAGGAGCCTACTATTCTTCATTCTGGATTATTTTAGTATTTCTCGTTAACGTTTTAGTTGAACAAGTGGCTTTATTTATTTATTTCTTGTAACAATGATATCTTTGAGTTTCATGCAGTGAGTAAGACCAATATAACTGTGTATATTCTCTTAACAAATGAATGATAGGAATTAGACTCACGTATACGGAAAAATGATTAAATGAATGAATGAAAGGAAAAGGGAATAGATGAATGAATCAGTCAGTGAAGCACAAAACAGTTAGTATTTCTTGAGCTGGTATAAAATATATTTCTTTTAGAAAAAATAAATCTACACGTAATAAAATTTGTGGCCAGTTACTACTCCTTCTTCTATCAGTTTGCAATTATTAATTACTTTTGGATACAGTTATTTACACCATGAACAATAAATTTATTTCAGGGCTTGAAAAGGAACCAAATTAATTATTTTTATTTATAGTGCAATAAGGATATAATAATTACTTTTGAAAGTTCAGTTTACAATGATAATTAAGTATTGTAATAAAGCATTGCATATAACACCGTAAAATTATGCATGTTAAATAACTGTACAGTAATCAAGATGCTCTAACTCTTGAACTTCTAATTCAAATCATTGATATTGAATGAAGAGCTTAAAACTAAGCAAATGCCGTAATATGTGAACAAAGGTTAAGCTTGTGTGTTAAGATTAATTATATCTTTAATGTGCAATGATTCTTTCCTCAATTTAATAGTTTATACTTACTAAAAGAACTGTAGGACTACTGTTTGATTGATAAAAATATAACTGTTTAGTTACAAGAAAATATTAAAATACTAACTGGTTAGTAAGTATAACGTACCTGAATGAATATTTAAAATCGAAGGTTCCAATAAAGTCTATTCGAAGTCTTTCTCCTCCGGGGGCCATTATCACCCATTCACATTCTGAATATGAATTTGGGATATTAGGATAATTAGGAGATGTTATTTCAGTCGAATTTGTGTCTGTGTTGAGTAAAATTCGTCCACCACACGCAGCTGTAATTTCTCGAAACTTCAATTTAAATCCCTGAAATATATCAAAGAACTAAATTGAAATAATACATTAAACAATGATTTTTTTTTATAAAATGAGAACTAAAGACAGAATGTACAATAAACTTGATAATTTAGTTATTATTTCAAAACAAATTATATCATAACAGTAGAGGTAAGTCATAATTAATCAACAAAAGAAATGCAAATGAGGGGAGGGGTGCTATTGTTTCGATGTACGATGTTATTTAATCAGCAATGGGGCTATTGTATGAAAGACAATAAATTGTGCCAGCTGTCAGAGGGGCAACTTTGGGATTAATAGCTATTGTATTCCCTTGCACACGGCTAGAAGCTTAGATTGGATACAGCTGCTTAGTTGAATTTTTGATAATGTTATCCATAATTTAAATAGTAGGTTTTTATCCTACCATCCATAATTTAATTATATCCATAATTTAAATATCATCCATATCCATAATTTAAATATCAAAGAAAAGGTGATATCATTGATATTTCTTAAGATGTATTTCTAAGGCATTCTACATCTTACGACAGACTTAACACAGAAAGACGAGTGAACCAAGAAACTATACTAAAGTAATGTTAAGTATCTCACACCTAGTGTTCGTGAACTTTGTTTCGACAATAATAAGAACTGTTACCAATCTGAACTCGTTAATAACTAAACCTCCTTAATCTTTAAGACGTTTAATAAGACGCACATCAATCTTAAGACGCTGAAAGGAATGTTCGTTTTGTAATACGATCTCCTTAATAATTGGAATATAATGAAGATAACACTTATATGTGACTGGACTAGTATTTGGATATAAAACCGAGGTTTGCAAGCAAACCGAACTCGTAATTAACTAGGTGGAGATCTTGAGATTTCTTAAGACGTTTATTATTCTTGGAGAGGTTGAAAAGTGTATTTGATAATCTTTAATAAACTTTAGGCGTGTGAGTGGACTAGTGGTTGAAAGTAGATGTGAAATGAACTTCGGAGACTAAAACCTTGAGATTTCTTAAGACGTTGCTTAATCTTTAAGACGTTTAATAAGGAAGTGTCCAAGAAAT